>OU343224.1:90541986-90828644 GCA_910596185.1 Chrysanthemum makinoi
ACAAATCAAGTTGTTACGCCTGAGAAGAAGATTTATAGTACATTGTTCATAGTTAATATTAGACGATGATGTTCACGATGAAGAACCTATAACTATTAGAAAAAGGGAGAAATTCTGTTGAACCAAAATCCACTTTATCTGATGAAGATCAAGCTCTCCAAGATGAACTTACTAGGATGATTTTTCAAAAAACAATAGCAAAATCTTAGAAGATGATGATCAAAGAAGAGCTTATATATGAAGCAACAAAGAAAAGGGGTAAGTCTACAGATTACTCTCCACAGTACTTTGGATCCATGATTACTTTGGATCAAAGTACTCTTGAACCAATTGATGATTTTCGATGATTTGAATGATCCAAACATGCATGAGTTAGAAGATATTGATGATGAGTTCGAAGATGAATGTATTTTCTCAAATTCCAATAAAGAACCTGATTTCACAAATTTGGGTGATGATCTTGAAATTCCTGAGACTCCTACATTAAGAGTTCATAAAGATCATCCTGCTTGGTCAAATCATTGGAGCTTCTACTTGAGAGTGCTCACTAGAACAAAAGCTAAAGGTTTCTCTAAGAAACATAATGCTTTACTAAACTTTGTTTATAAACAAAATAGGATGAATCATAAGGATCAACAAACATGCTTATTCACTTGCTTTATCTCTCAAGAAAAACCCAAGACTATATCTCAAGCATTAGCTAAAGAGAGTTGGGTTGAAGCCATGCAAGAAGAACTTCTTCAATTCAAACTTCAAGATGTTTGGATACTATGTGATTTACCAGATGGAAAGAAAGTAATTGTTACAAGATGGGTTTTCAGAGTTAAGAGAGATGAAAGAGGTAATGTCATCAAGAACAAAGCAAGACTGGTTGCACAATGGTATATACAAGAAGAAGGAGTAGGCTATGATGAAGTGTTTGCTCCTGTAGCAAGGATTGAAGCCATAAGATTATTTCTTGCTTTTGCATCTTATATGGGATTTCTTGTTTATCAAATGGATGTCAAAAGTGCCTTTCTTTACGGCAAAATTACAGAGGAAGTTTATGTAAAACAACCTCCTGGTTTTGAGGATCCTATACATCCAAACAAAGTCTACAAAGTTATTAAGGCTCAGATGGCCTTCATCAAGATCCTAGAGCTTGGTATGAAAGACTCTCCACTTTTCTATTGCAACATGGTTATAGGAGAGGTGCTATTGATAAGACTTTGTTTATCAAGAGAGACAAAAAGGACATAATGCTTGTTCAAGTATATGTGGATGATATTATCTTTGGAGCTACAAAATAATCAATGGTGAAAGAGTTTGAGCAGCTCATGCAACAAGAGTTTCAAATGAGTTCCATGGGTGAATTAACTTTCTTTTTGGGGCTTCAAGTTAAACAATCAAAATCTTTGAATCTTTATTAGTCAAGATAAGTATGTCACGACATTCTTAAAAAGTTTAAATTCAAGACTATCAAGCCATCACCACACATATTAAAGCTATAAACTCATTAGGAAAGGATGAAGATGGACAAGCTGTGGATGTCAAACTTTACGGATCAATGATTGGTTGTCTTATGTACTTACTTGCATCTAGACACATCATGTTTGCTGTCTGTTTATGTGCAAGATATCAAGTATCACCCAAGGTCTCTCATATGAATGCAGTCAAGAAGATTTTTAGTTATCTCAAGCAACAACCTAAGTTAGGGTTGTGGTATCCTAAGGATTCATCTTTTCACTTGGAAGCTTTTTAGGCAGGTGATTATGCAGAGATAATTATGATAGAAGATCAACCACTGGAGGATGCCAATATCTGGGAAGAAGATTAGTCTCATGGCAATGTAAGAAACAAACCATTAAACATCATCCTGAGGCAGGATATGTTGCTGCTGCAAGCTATTGTGGACAAGTACTGTGGATGCAGAATCAACTCTTGGATTATGGATTCAATTTTAAGAATACTCCTATCTACATTGACAATGAGAGTACCATTTGTATTGTCAAGAATCATGTTTATCATTTCAAGACCAAGCACATTCAGATTAGGTATCACTTTATTCGTGATTGTTATGAGCATAGGCTTATTAATGTTTTCAAGGTCTACACAGATGACAATGTAGCTGATCTACTCACAAAGGGATTTGATGTTTCAAGATTCAACCATTTAGTGGTAAGTATTGGTATGATTAATTATTAAGCTACATTTAAGGGGAGGACTTTATATTAGTTTAGTTTAGTCCTATGCATTGTTTGAGGGGAGGCAACACAATGTTCTTTGATGTTTTTGCTTTTGTGGAGAAGAGGATGAAAAGTCTTGCTTGGCATTTATTTGAAAGTCTTGCTTTGAAAGTCTTACGTGGAAACATTCTTGTCTTGTCAAAGTCTGTTACAACGGTCATTTTAAGGGGTAAATTCAACAACTGTAACTTTATTAATTGGGATTTGATTTTTTTAAATCTTGCCTATAAATAACTACCCTATCGATTTTCACTCATCTTTTATACTTATCCATCCATTCATCACTTTTCTCATCATTCACTTTCACCGATCCACAAATTCTTCTAACAAACAAGCAATGGCTAATCGTAACACCGTTAGTAAGCACAACATGGTTGCTAATTTGGACAAGACACCATCTAACATCACTTTTCATGATATAATTGATTTCCTTACTGGATCTTCAATCAATTATGCTTCTGATCAACCCGATATCATTGAACCATGGATCCAACAATTTTGGGCTCTTGCTAGATCACATTTGCAAGATGATGAATCTTTCATTCAAGCTAAGTTTTTGGAAGGACAGTTAGAATTAGTGAAGCCATAATCAGGGAAGATTTATTGTTTGATGATGAAGAAGGTGCTATTCGTTTTAAAAAAACAAGTGCTTTGGGATACACTCAGAGATATAGGGTATGAAGGGTCTCTCACTGAAACCACTTTTAGGAAGCCCTTATTTAGTCCTCATTGGAAATATCTCGTTCATGTTTTGCTTCACTGCTTGAGTCCTAAGAGTACTTCATGGGAACAGTTTGGTTCCAACATAGCCTCTGCATTAGTGGGATTAGCTACCAATCAACCCTTTAACTTTTCACATATGATTTTGGATGGTATGCTTTCTCATATCTCTAATGGTTCACCATTCCTGATGTATCCTAGATTTGTTCAATTATTCTTGAACAAACAGCTTAAGGATATACCTAAATCTTCAAGCTTGTTACCTGTTGTTGTACTTCCTCCGAAGGTGTTTACATTTATGGCTAGAAAGAGTGATAAGTTTTCTGGGAGAAATACACCTTTAATTGCTCATATGATGGAAGTAGCACGTTGTTAGAGATGAAGCGATTCAAGTCATGATCTTGAGCCTTCAAGGGAAAGCTGCTTCTCAACATACTACTTCAAGGGAAGTATGCATCTTTGCAAGGTACGCACATCTGATTCAAAACGATGTGAATCTACCATCGTCTCCTAATGATTATACTTCAACAGATGGGTCTCAAACATGGGAGGAGATGAGGGAGTCATGGCTACTGAGGGTAGTGGATAATTATGCATTAAAAGGGAGTTAATGAGGTTAAAGAAAGATAATGAAGCTCAAGGCGCCAGTGCTGAAGTTGAACAACAAGTTCAAAAGATTGAAAAGGTTTGTCCGGCATTAGTTCAACATCACAGGTTGTGGGTACAATCACAGAAGAAGAAAGGTAAGAAATCTAAGAAGGTTTCTATGGGCAAGAAGCTTAGAGCGTCTTCATTCACATTGGAGAGGAATTTGGAGATTTTGAATGAAGATCTTGAACCTGTGAATTTGGAAGAAGAGCCAAATGCTGAAACTTATGAAGATCCAAATAAAGAAGCTGAGCAAATTGAGCAAGCCGATGTACAAAGAATCTTGGTGTTCAAGATCTTGGTGTTCAAAGTCTGATGCTCAAAAATCTGGTGATCAAGGTATGCTCAAGGTACTTTTAGGCAAGAGGTTATTACACCAAGAACCTTAAATTTTGATGAAGAAGCTGGTCCTTTGGAAGAAGATGGTACTTCTATTGAGCAAAGGAGCATCTTGCTAGTGATGATGACACCATTTCTCAAATAATGCTCAACATGTCAAGACCAAGAGGTATTAGTATTCCTGGTTGAACAACCTCAAGTCTTACAAACTTCTCAACCTACTCAAGAAATAGATCCAAAGGATAAAGGAAAAGGTATTCTGGTAGAATCAAATAAAAAGAAGAAGCTCACTTTAGCAGAATTAAGAGCTATTCAAGAGGCTCAAAATGAAGAAGCTGCTAGAAAGTTACAGTTGCTGATTAGATGTTGAAATTGAAAAACCAAAGAAGCAAATTGTTCTACCAAGAAGACCACAAAGTATTGCTAAAGAAAGGAATGCCATGATGGCTTATTTGAAGGGTCAAGGATATAAAGGTTCTGGTTAAAATATATAAAGATGAAAGACTTATATGATGTTGTTAGAGAGTCTTATCAAAAGGAAATGGCTGGTATTATTCCTTTTGATTTTGAAAAGCAAAATGTGGATGCAAGAAAAAGAAGTCAAAGAGAAAGAGGAAAACTGATGATGAACGACTATCAAAGAAGGTTCAGGTTGAGAACAGTCTGATTGATGGTGAGGAACTATCTAAGGGTTGTTGATTTTGAGCATCCAAAGTCTAAAGAAGTTGCAGAGATGAAGTCTAAGATTTCTATATTTGAAGTTGTAGAATCAAAAGAAGGATATTATCTCATCTTTCATAGAGAAGATGAAAGTTTTAGAGCATTCAACTTGTTGTGGGACATACTACATATGATAGATAGAGAAGATTTGCTTCATTTGTATCAACAAGTGCAAGCTTATTTTGAGCATATTCCTGAGTGGGTTTAGTCTTCTGAGTGATCTTACAACCATCCGGGAGACGAAGAAACAAGTAATGATGCTATCTGGAATAATCAAGAAGATTGGGAAATCATAAGTTGGAGATTCTTTGAAGAATCAGGAGTGCATGTATTAGAGTTAGAAGATGGTACCATGATTCATATGCTAGCAGAAAGAAGATATCCTCTTACAAGAAATCTTATGATCGTAATGCTAGACCATGGTATGGAAGTTGCAGGAGAATGAAAGCGACTCTTATGGTCATTGAGTTGTTTATCAAATGGACAACTTTAGCAGATGATGATGCATAATTACTAGTATGGTCTTTATTATATACATCTTTTGAATAATCAGTACTTTATTCAAAGTACTGCTGAAACGCAGATACTTTATCAAGTAATGCGCTTGCAAGACAAAACCATAAAAGTATTTTAATATAAAATAAGCAATTTTTTAAAGTGCAAAATACTTTTGAAGCACAAGATAACACAACAAATTGTTTTGAGAGTAACATCGATGGTAATCAACTCACCATATTTAATAAACAAGAAAAGAGTTTGACTCATCATGAGAACGGCTCACGATGTGATTATCAAATCCGTTTTTAGTTGATAATTTACTAAAAATTGTATGGTTTTCAACTCACCATATCTGAAATAGTGAAGAGTTGGCTAGCCTACAAGAAAATGACTTGTGGTAAAGGCTGTGGAAAATCCATTTGTATGGTAATTAGTTCACCATGGTTGTAAGAACTAACTAGTCCAAAAAGGCTCTTGGTAAAGACTTAACAAATTCGTTGATAGCTGATGATTTGCTAAAAATCATATGGTTATCAATGTACCATGGTTTTTCACCTAAACATTGGCTACTCGAGTTAATGGCTTTGGTAAAGAGAATCAAAATCCATTAATTTTCAATGATTCACCTCTCACGAGGAGTTTACACACTGGAAGTGATAAGAATAGTCGAAACTTTATGATCGATGTACATTTTGCCATATATTGTTGAGTAGCTGAAAAGGTGAAGGTTGCTGATAATGGATGCTGAAAAGGATTGCTTACAAAGATTATTTTGATGATGACAATACAAACACTGTAAGTACAAGACAAATCTGAAGATAAAGACACAATCTTTCCTTGAAAACAAAGATGTTGAAGTTAAAGATACAAAGGAACTTGAAATCAAGCAAGTAGAATTCAAGTTAGGGGAGTATTGTTGGGATATAAAGTCAAATCTTTGAAGAAAGTCAAAGTCTGCTTAATGAAAGTCAAAGTCTGCTTTCGTCAAAAGTCTTGATATGCTAAGGAGGCTGCTATGCAAATCGTTTAAGGATTATTATGTAATTCTAAAATATTCTTAGATTAGAATTAGTATTACTTGTCGTACAAGTTTGTAATTGTAAACTGACTAGGGTATTCCTTATGCCTATAAAAGGACCCCTAGATTGGCATTAGAGATACGTGACTTAGAACTTACATGCAAGTACGATATTAGAGTTATTTAGCGATTAGGTTTGTTAGTGAATCGTATAACCGAGGTTCAAAGTTTGGTTTTAATATGATCGTTGAAGTTCAAAGTTATTCTTCTTAGCTTTGTTGAAGTAGATTCTGCATACTTAACAGATTTATATCAGTGTTTCATTGTTAGTAGTTTTGGATTTATCCAAGGTTGCTAAACCCTAACAAGCTACATAGTTATTTTGGTCAGAGTATATCGATCCAACATAGCTCCCTATTACATTCGGTCGGACACTTTGATCTTAGGTGGAACTCAACCCTCGTTCGTTTGCCACATGATGATTGAGGTTGAGATCCTTGAGGTGTCTTGATTAAGGCGGTGAATCCCGATATTCTTTGGTGCTTCCCTCGTCTTTCATACCTTTTCTTTGGGCATTTTCATCACTCCTTAACCACGCTTCTTTTCTATGATCGGACCAAGTTCATCTAGTTCGGTGATCCCAAAGTCGGTGAATTCAGGGATCATGAACCTCGAAGTGTCTTTTATCATCCCCCTATAGACATTCATTGCCGATGGTTTGGACTTGGATGATTTTGACATCAGATGATTTTCTCAGGATGGCTGCGGCTCTTTTGTTCTTTTCATCCAATTTCTTTTTCATTTCGACCATTTTAGCGACTGAGCCTCCTTGAACTTCGTCGGCGACCCTTTTCAAGCTTCTTAGGATCAATTCCAATGTTCCCGGCTTCTGGCTACAACTTGTACCGTGCTTCTTTGCTCTTTCTTTCTTCCTCAGCTAGTTTCTTCCTCCTTTCTTCCTTAGCAAGATAGGCACTTACGTTGTGAAGTGAGCGGTACTAAGGTGTTGCCGATCATATAAAGGGATCTTCTCGGCTCGGTGTTTTCATTATGGCCTTTCCTTTGAGAATATGATGCTACCAGGGTGGTGTTGTTGTCATAATTGTTGTTGTTGGTGGGATTGAGGGGTCTTGCTAAACGGTGGGATTGATGATATTGGTGTTGCGAGCGGGAAACGGCTCCCCCGATGTGAGAGGTCTCGGTGGTCTTCTCCCCTCAAGCTGCTGCGCAGCGTCGGTGAGAGCAAAGTTGCCTCGGTTTCTTGGAGTTGGTGTTGCTTGACCTTTAAAAGCTTGGTAGATCTCGTGACCATAGCCTTAATGTCGGTTGTATCCTTCGAAGACTAGTGACTTGTTCTACCAGATTAGCCTAAGAGAGTTCTAGGCGGTCATTCTAGGCTCAAGATTCCAAGCCATTGAAGATGATGCCTTAGCCAAAGTAGTCACCTGAGCATCCAAAGAACCCGATGTAACTTGGCAAGATTGAAGACCACGAACATTGGCGGTTTTGAGCATGGTGATAAGTTCATGAGGCACGAGGAATTTTTCAAGTAAGCCTCGGTAGCCTCGGCACTTTGGAGTTGAGTGATAGGTCTTCTTTGACCGAGTCCCTGATTTCATCAATCTTTGTCCCACAACCCTAAAGATGCTTAAGAAATTTAACGGTTTTCATCCATTAAGTGTAGATGTTGGTACATGAGATCCTGTGTTCATCGGTGTTGGCATTGGGTGAGCACATCGGACTTTAAATGAACTTTAAAAGCGGCAGCTTCAATGTGTTGATCCCATAGAGTTTGATAACGAATATAGCTTCCTTGAAGCTTTAGTGATCCACATAAAAGTTGCCTCTTCGGTGGAAGAGTATTATCAAACTTTAGAATTCTTCAGGTGAGGGAAGATCTTGAAGAGTCGAGTCATTTTCTCCGGATGGAAAGGTGACTCTTTAGGCTCTGGTCGATCGTGTCTCTTGTTGGTTTGAACATGGCGTCCACTTCTTCCCCTGCGGGATAGAATTTCATCTTCACTTTCACTTGTTCTTCATCGGAGAAAAGTATTTCAGGTAACCTCAACAATCATCAGTAAACCGATGTGGTGGTGATGGGTTCCATATCAGGCGGTGGTATGTGGCCCCTCGGTCTTTGTCCCCAGTGACCCTCTGAACCGGTGGGTGTTTCCAGTCAGCTTCACGAGTCGAGGTTGGTTGTGGGTTACTTGTCGTGTTTGTTTCTTTCCCTCAGAGTCTTTGTCCCCTGTGACCCACGTGGGGTTTCCCAGATGCCTTTGGGGTAGGTGAGTGAGATCTCTATCGGCGGGTTGTTCGGTTCCTCGAGTCTTTGGGATCATTAGTTTGGCCCTCGAGACAAAAGCTTTGATTTTGAATGTCATCTTTGGGCGTTGTGGAAGGCTCCTACCGGGTTGTATGTTTCCCTCTGGATCTTGGGGAGTAGTAGTTGGGACCAAGAACGCGATTGTGATTTATCGGTGTCCTTTGTTGTTGTCACCGGGTGGATGTTGCTTGGTCTCCATGGGTGAGATCGATCTTGGGCTTCTTTTGCCTTTTAGGGTGTGTTCCTGAAGCCTCGGGGCCTGAGATTTGGGTTTGGTCTTAGTCCTATGCGAGACTTCCCTTTCTCTTTTAGGGCGAGGTTAGGGACGATTCCCTCGGTTGTTCAGCAACCATATGGGCGTCAATTCGATATTGTGACAAAGGATGGGTCCTTTTGAAAATTAGATTATTCGAGGATGCCGATAAAGCAAAATATTTTTTTCCCGGAATAATTGCCCAGTAACTACTCAAAGCACAAGAGAACCCTAGGATCGTAGCGTATTCGTCTAGTTTTGCTTTGTAGCTTGTTACGAGATCCTTTATAAAGACTCTCCCATGTAAACATGACCCCATTCATCAAGCGGTATGCCATCATCAACTGATAGAGTTAATTTGTTTAGTGGATGAGTGGTTCCCGAGGACCGAATCACAAAAGTGAACAGGATCCTCCAAGCCACTGAAATGAATTCTTGGTGGTAGGGGTTACGTCCAAAAACTTTGGATCTAAAACAATTTGTTTTAACCCATCCTAACTGTGGAGGGTTAGGGATGGGCAACATAGACTCCATTATTATAGTCTAACCACATTTGAAGTACAAAAAGTTTTATAGTCGGGGTAACTAATTGTTCCCCGTTAAACTGAACACAGTGAGATACTCACTGAGTGGTCTAAGGTTATTCTCATGTTAGAGGGTGTGGGGTCAAAGGCCCATGGCTTTTAAAAACTCCCCGAGGAGGTTTTAGTACAGATATAGAGGACATTGAACAAAGGCGTTTCGATTAGGCGGTTGAATAAAATTTCATTATGTCCTTATAGGATGGGACATTTTAGGGGTATTCAAAATTGCCTATAACATTGTTAGTTTTAAATTCAACATTCTTGAGATCCTACCAGCTGAGATGCAATGAAGAGATTGTGTTCTAGCCATTTCCATTTAAAGATTTTAGGGTTTTGAAAAAAAATATCTTGAACTAGAACAGTCAAAGAGTTTTAAATCTCTTAAGTTTGTGATGAAAAACTTTTGTAAATGTTCGAGAGAATATTTTTTACGAAAAAGGTTTGAAGATCACAAATATTTATGGGTTTGAAAGAGTATTTTGACAGAGTTTTGTTGAAGAACTTTTGTGTGTGTTTTAATAATTTTGTGAGGGGTATTTATAGAGTGATGAGAGGGGTAGTTTATGCACAAATGTGGATTTGTAAAGTCGATTTTGAAAACGTTTGAATTTCCACATTTAATGCCACCACTCCACTACCATGATAAATCCGATTTTCAAGAAGCGGTTGTAGTGCGTGGCATTCTGCGGTAATAAAATATCAACTGGATATTTCATGTGAGAGGAGGCATTTAATGCCAAGTGGGATGAGGTAAGTTTTTGAGGGACCCTTGATAACATCAAATAGTCCTGAATATTAAGTGTCAATTTCCCCCGATAATGCTCGTTATTTATATCATTTATATGGATTTACGCTTGTTTTCCATTGTTTTCCACTTTCAGGTAAATTACGAGCATTGGCGCTAAAGAGACGCGAACTGAAACATATCTAAAGATTTATCACGGTATGCTATTTTGAAGAAGTTCGGTAACTCATCACTCACATTACGCATGCTATTGCGTGGCCCAGGATAACACTCGAAGGTTACGGCATAACTCCTCCCAAAGGTTACGACGTAATTACATTAGGTCAAAAATGGTTCCACGCCGCTGATACTTACGTTGTAACTACTGCATCACTTACGACGTAATCGAGTTTATTGAAGACTACGGCGTAACCACTCATTAGGTTATGCCGTAACCAGCAGATCTAGTGTATTTTATGAAGAAATAGAAGGTTACGGCGTAACTCCTATATTGGATACGGCTTAACCCAGATTTGGCCTTTAAATACCCCACAAATTCCAGCATTTCTAATCATCCCATTCCACACACAACACTCTGAGAACGTGGGAAAAATCTCAAGGACGGTCTAGAGGAGCATCTGTTGTTTCCAAGGAGAATCACTCCATTACGATAAGCTTTAGCATTTTATATTTCTTTTACTTTCAATTCATGTATTTTGTACCTTTGAATATTGAATTTATGTGCATGATTAATATGGCGGCTAAGCACCTTTTGCTAGCCAGTTATGATTCCTTAATTTTTTTGTTTGCGTTTACTTTACTTCCGGACAATTATTTCTAAGTGTATGCATGCATAGTTCATTGGTAGCCACCCTTGGTTCGGTAGTTTTGAATGGCGGTAGAGGCCAATTTCCTAGGAGATATGACCAACTAACCCTAGGTGAGCGGACTGAGACGGGAAGGGTAAGATATGACCAACTGGCGACCCTTTCTACTTGTGCGATTTGACCAACTGATCACCTATCATTTGGATGAACTTAAGAATGGGGGGTGTAGTGTCTAAGTTCCTAACGGCTGGGCACTCACTATTATGAATCTAGCATGTAGTGGTACTTAATGACTTGGCAGGGGACCGGGGACAAGGACTTATGACGGTCTTTGATTTCTCCTATGGTGGCATCTTTCTTTGATAGGTTAGGGCGAATTGACCAAATGTTATCCTCTGACTTTGACCCACCTTAAGTAATGGAAGTAGGTAGACGTAGACATAACTAACTAGGAGGATTAACTAGGTTGGCACCACTCTTCTCTATTGATTTCCTTTACCATTTATGCGCTTTTATTTACTTTATTACGCATTAGTAGTATAATTAATTAAATCCTTTGAAACTATTATTACGTGAAAATTAGACTTAGTAATAATCCAACACAGCATAGCTCTTGGGAACACTGGCTTTACCGTTTACTACACTACACACAACCGGGTACACTACTCATTAGTGCACTAGGGTAGACCATAGGTATAGCGAGACACTATAAATATTAAGACACTTCATTAAAACACGCATCAAGTTTTTGGCGCTTGCCGGTGAGTTATTTTAGGATTAATATTAAGTCTTTAATTTCGTTTTAAACTTTTCTCACGATCATATTTCATGTTTTCAGGTACCATGGAAGCCGTTAACATCAATGACCTCACTCTTGAGGAATATTTAGCGTTGACAAGAGAAGACCAAGGACCAGGGATTGTTAGGCCAGCTATAGCAGAAGATGCTCAATTCGAAATCAAACCTCAATTCAAGAGAGAATTACGAGCAAATCCCTTCTCTGAAAGCATCCCCGATGATGCCCATGAACATATAGACAACGTCAAGTATATTGTCAGCCTATTAAAGATTCCCAGAGTCTCACACGATGCTATAATGAAACGTGAAGATCATGAGTAGGAATATTTGGCATTGACCAAAGAAGAACAACGGCTAAGCAATTGGAAGAAATCCATAACTTCAAGCAAGAGGGTGATGAAACGTTATACCAAGCTTGGGAAAGGTATAACAAATTGTTATACAAATGCCCTACTCATGATCTTAACAGCCAACAAAAGGTGAACGTCTTCTACAAGGGACTGAACATCTCATCAAGACAAATGATTGATTCTCAAGGACCGATTCCTAGTATGACACCCACTCTGGCTATAGAAACTATTCAAAAAATGGCAGACCACTCTCATAAATGACACAATGGATGGAAACAGCAGTAAGAATAATGATATGGAAGGCCTTGCATGATAAACAACAAATTAGAAAGCCTTGGAAGAGAAATGAAGAAGCTCAAGTAAAATGTGCATTCCATTCAAGTTGAGTGAAACGGGAATCCACCTTCTAAAGAATGTTCCTCCAACGAAGAAGTTAAAAGGATCGGAGAAGATAACTATGGAAGAGAATTCCCTTTCAACAGCTACAATAATAACGGGCCAGATATAGAAAAATCCCCTAGGTTTTCTGGGAAGAATCAACAATAATCCTCCTAAACCTAGCCTTGAGAAAATAATGCACCGGCACATCGAAGAATCTACAAAAAAGAGAGATAGACTCAAGGAGTGGATGTTCAAAGTAAAGGAGGACAGCAATATGAACCTACGTAACCAAGATGCTGCGATTAAAAACCTCAAAACACAAATTAGGCAATTAGCTAAAAACCTTGAAACAAGTAATGCTAAAGCCATTGCCTGCAAGGCCATATTTGCGCAAGATAAAGCAAAGAAAGAGCAATGCACATCCTCTATCACTAATGATCTTTCCGGGATTAACTTTACAGAGAGGATGATAAATCAGAAGACGACCAGTCCGCCAAGCCAACTTCTGAAAAGCACAATACGAGGAAAGTTTTCTTCTCCCATGCACTATTGGTAACATTAAGA
Organism: Chrysanthemum makinoi; assembly: GCA_910596185.1. NCBI lineage: Eukaryota > Viridiplantae > Streptophyta > Magnoliopsida > Asterales > Asteraceae > Chrysanthemum > Chrysanthemum makinoi. The sequence continues at coordinate 90,554,962 of OU343224.1, forward strand.
TTCCGCCTTGCTGATTTGAGGTAGGGGTAAACCTTATCTACCACTTTATTTAAAAAATCAAACTTACAATTTAAAAGAAAACAACTATTATGATTGAAATGGTGATTCCTCTAAGGCTTTGTGCGAGAATTGTGAACAATGTGCTTTTAAAATTGAAAAAAATTCTTCTACGATTTTGTGGTTATTGACATGGGAAGCGGGAGCTTACAACTTATTGTTGGAAGACCTTTTAAAGCCACTTGTAGGGCTCAGATTAAGGTTTTTGAAAAACAAATTTCTTGGGGGTAAATGAGCGAATAACTTTTAGTACGAAGAGCATTTAAAAACAAAAATTGAAATTTTAATAATATTGACATTGTTAATGTTCAATTTGGATCCTCTACACACTAATCCTATTCGATGATAGTAGAGAATGTTGATAATTGTAAGTAGAACAGGATGACGTTGTTCAAAGCATTGAGGAAACTCCGGATCCAAACAAACATTTTTGCTACTCGATGTCAACCAAAGATAGCGAATTAGTGACAACATGGCCACCGTTTACTCGTCCTCAAAAATGTGAAAGAAAGGCTTGTTGGATATTGGATTTCACATACACATCAAACCATAACACAAAGTGGGCGTATAATGGTGAGTTCTAGAGAGTTAGAGGTTTAGGAAACTTAGTGAGAGAAAGAAAAACTATTATTATGAGCTCCAACTCTCTACCTTGGGAGGTAGAGAATATTTATAGTCTTACATAGCCCACAAGCGAAACGTGGATGGGGCATAAGTGGGTAAAGACCCGTCCGTCCTCCACGGTGTTACTTAACAAAATACTACTTAACTAAATATAACTATGACTACGAGCATTCTAACGATTACATATACTTGAGGTGACCGACTCTTTAGGAATTTCTAATTCCTAACAATCTCCCCAAGGGAGGTACCTCAAACATATACTAAAATGACATTGAATACAATCGGATATTACATTAACAATTGATCTTGCATTCTTGATGTAGTACTTTGCTCGGGCTTCGTAGTCATTGATTCCACTCATTGCATGTTTGGTTAATCCAAGTGGAGGTCTTTTCCTGATCCACGTGATAATAATGTTGAGCCAGCTTTTGAGATCATCAGCTAATAGAAAATCTCGATACATCCATTGTGGTGTTGGTATTATGTGATGTTGTGACTTCGGACCACATGCTCACATTCGGATCATGATATCTTCTCATCGAGTAGCGGAAGCATTCGTTGATTCATGATATTGGCGGCGTAGCGAAGCATGGAGTTAGAATATCAAGTCATTGATGCACCAATCATGATATCTTTTGATATGAATGTGTTGTGTGAGCATGCGGCTATGGATTGACCGCTCCATTACGATCGGTACCGCGTCGGGGTGTACACGCATACAACGGTTAGCAATAAAGCACATGAAAGTGTCTTTGATCACTTTCGTTGAATTGAGGTACACGGCCCACGGTTCCCGTTGATCGATTACAAGTCGCACGTGATCGGTGAATTACGAAGAATTTCCTTGACGAGGTTTCGATTTGCTCTGCGTTCTCTCAAAGCGGAGCGTCTCAAAGAAGACAACGGTGAGTGAACCGGCGAATTTAAGTCCACTGATTGATGAAAAGAGATTTGAAAAACAATCGTGTATTGCTCAATAGAAATTGTTTTGCAATATAACGAAGGTTTTAATGAAAATCAATTATCAATCATAAAACACCTTTTGATTTGAAAAATTAGTACGATTCGGCGTGCTTAATGAAAGGAGTTTTAAAGCACAAAGACCGGTGTTTCAAAGGTATCCGTCAATCCATAACTTTGAACGGGATTGATTCAAAAGAATGAATCGCCCCATTGTTTATGTCCAATTGTCACATGGTTGATCTGTATAATAGATCTCACATGCCACCTACCAGGAGCTTGTTAGATGTTGGCTCGAGAAGGCTTTCCATCTTCATTGTGAGTATGTTTGCATATCACTTTCGGATGTTACGCAATACCACAAGGATAATGCGTAGGACTCAAGATATAATCTCTCTTCCACATTGTGTGAAACAGAGAGTCTTCATTGAAAGTGTCCTAATGAGATTTATTGATGATCTCGTGGCACTAGACTCAATTTGTGCATATTTGGATCCTATATCGGAGACTAGGGAGAGGTCTCCTCCTTCAATATCAACAATCTCTAAGAGAATTAGATAGATAATGTCGGTTGAGAATGAAACAAGTCCTTTTAAGAGGAACTTGAGTGGTTTGGAAAGTTGAAGTGCAGTGCGTCCTTGGGTCCATGACGTCTTGTCTTCAATACCGATGTTACCATCGTTAGCATATGAACCGGTTCCCGCCCTAAGGTTGAATAAATGGAGGGCTATTTGTTTTCACCCTTTTCTCATTCAATTCTTTTGATTCTTCAACCCCTTGATTGCTTACGAGACTTCATAGCAAGAACCTTGTTGGGTTTATTCCATACTAGCTCGATCTCAGTCCCACTCTTCCCATATCTCAATTTTCTCCTTTTATCATCATACCTAAGAACTCTACACTAACTAGTGGATAGTTCACTGGTAGATCCCTCCGGTTCTGGCGGATCATGGGAACAAATACCTAACCTTATCGTCCTTATATCACCATACATAATGTAAAGTTGGTCGGTCTTTTTGGTATTGTTCATCCGCCATAGGAACCAATTGAAAACCATTTGAAAATCAATCCAGATACTTATGATATTTATCAAAGCATTTTGTACCTGAATTGTTTTTGATATTTTTAGAAAAAGTGCTCCCCTCAACATGTGAATCAAGTATTTGAAATAGTTTTCAACACGGAGGCAAGAGAAAGAATTAACTTCTTTGATTACCATTTTAAAAATATCAACATCACTTCCCTAATCGAATCAAGTAGATAAAGCATTTTGGGGGAAGGATGAGGTTTTCATGATTTTGCTCCCCTCAATATGTGCCTCGAGATTTGAAAAGAGTTTTGCACATACTAGAGGAAACCTGCACCTTGAGATAAGTTATCACGTTTCAAATCATAGGTTTAAGATAGATGCTCCCCTCAACATGTGCATGGAAAATTTGAAATCGTTTGTCATATGTGGGAAGGGAGCTTGTACATCCTTATAAAACCATTTACCGAATTATCAGTTTAAATCCAATATTCTCCCCGATCACAATTATCAAATCATTTGAGATTTGTGATCTCTTATAGATTTAAATTGATTTTGAAAGCTTTTAAGGAGAATTGTGACTTGATTATGAAAGCGTTTTAGCTGATAATGATCGGATTTTAAGACTTTAAACTCCATTGATAAAACATGCTTGAATATCTTTTGAAAACAATTGAATGCCAAATAACTTTTAATTTAATTGAAATCATTCTCCCCTCAATCAATGACATAGGTTGTTGATTGAGAGATTGATATTTTGACAAATAAGTCCAGATGATTATCAAAAATAGAGTTCGAGTTATTTTTCAAAGCGATTAGTTTTCGTGAGATAAATGTTTAAGAATCGAGCATGGAATTTTGAAAACATGATAAAGTATGGCTCTGTTCTTTCTTTGGCGGGTTCTTGCTGAAATGACAATAAACCATTGTTTCTCCTTCTCTCAATTTTTTTTTTTTTTTTAACATTGAACAACATCTAAAGTCCGTGTCATTCTTTGAATGAAATCTCAAAGACCGTAGATATTATCGAACGAGAAAAACATAACAAAATGACAATATTTTTTTGAAGATTTTTCGAATTTTTTAGATTTTTATGGATTTTGAAGGTTTTATAATTTTGTATTTTGTTTTTAGAATAGATATATACAAGAGATAGATGAAGATAGACCTTTACTCCTCGTCTTCCTCACGAAGGCGTTTGAGTGTTCGGTTGAAGGCTTTTCATGCCCAGTCGTGGAAGAATAAACTCAAAGCGTTCTCTTGGAAGAGCTTTGGTGAAGATGTCGCTAGCGATATTCAGACCTCACAAAGTAGAGTTCCACCACACCTTTTTCCACTTGTTCCCGAATGAAATGATGTCGAATGTCGATATGCTTTGCTCTTGAGTGTTGAACGTTGTTGCAAGAGAGCAATAGCACTTTTATTATCACATCTGAAGGGATTTTGTTGAATTCAAAGCCATAGTCGAGATAATTGAGATCTCATCCATAAGACTTGAGCACAACAAGATGACATGGCTATGTATTCAACCTCTGAGAGAAATAGAAGTACTCATTTGCTTCTTTGAAGACCACTCACAAGCTTATCACGAGAACCTCGAGGCGTGCCGACGAGTATCTTGACATCTGCATGATCGGCATCACGCAGGGTCGTTAGTGACATACCGGTGTCCCGGTACCAAAGTCCCAAATTGATGGTTCCTTGGAGATACCGAAAGACCCGTTTAACTGCTTCAAGGTGCTTTTAGTAGGCTTAGCCTGGTATCTAGCACACATGCAAACAGCGAACAAGATGTGCGGTCTACTAGGCGTGAGGTACATCAGGGATCCAATCATACTACGATATTTTGTTTGGTCAATCATGATCCACAGTGGTCCTCATCTAATTTGGTTCGATCAATCATGGGAGTGTCAACAGGGTCACTTGAATCAAATCCAAATTTCTTTAAGATCTCAGTTGCATATTTAGATTGATTTATGAAAATGCCTCCGGGACTTTGTGAAATTTGTAATCCCAAGAAAATGACATTTGTCCCATCATTGACATTTGAAATTTTGAACTCATTTCATTAAAAAACGATCACATTCCATTGGGTCGGTCGAGGCAAAAATAATATCATCAACATAAATTTGAACATGAGTTAAATGTTTGCACGACTTCTGGTGAACAATGTTGGATCAGCTGCTCCTTTGCTAAATCCGGTTGATAGAAGAAACTTTGACAACGTATCATACCATGCCCTTGGAGCTTGCTTTAAACAATAAGGGCCTTCTTCAAGCGATAGCGTGAGTAGGATGCTCTTGATTTACAAATCCTTCAGGTTGGTGACGAAGCGACTTCTTTAAGATCTCCGTTCGGAATGTGGTCTTCACATCCATTGGATAGACTACCATGTTCTTACTTGCAGCATTAGCCAAAAAGATTCTAATTGCCTCGATTCGAGCAGCAGGAGCAAAAGATTCTTCAAAGTCTATACCCTCCTCTTGGCGGTATCCTTTAGCAACTAATCGAGCCTTGTTCTTCAACACATCACCATGCTCATCAAGTTTCACTTTGAAGATCCATTTTAGAGCAATAATCATAGCACAATCTGGGCGGTACTAATCCCATACATCTAGTCGATCGAACTCATGAATTTCATCTTGCATAGCATTGAACCACCTATCTTCATTCATGGCGGTTTTAACATCTTTTGGTTCGATCTTAGAGAGTCTGGAGTTGAAGAAGCACCATAAGGCATCGGTTGCAAGTTGTTTCGTGTTGATCTTGGGCGAGAGGATTTCCAATGATGTTGTCTAATGGATGATCGTGAGTCCATTTTCTGAGGTGTTCATGTGGTAGTTGTTGAGGCGGAAGTAGCGGAGTCGATGTCTCTAAGAGGATGGTTACGAAGAAGATTGAGAAGCAAATATGTTTTCAAATGAAGCATCTTCTGGATTAGCAAAGGGATTAACTTCATCATTGATGCCAGAAACAGTTCCATGATGTACATTTGAAGAATGATGATTTGTTGATGAGGCGGATTCTTAGGATCAGCCAAGGCCTTCTTGACTTAAAGATATTGAGGCTGAGGGATTGACTTCATTCACTGGAATATGAGCAGCCTCTGTTGTAGGGATCAACACCTCATTAGTACTCGGATCATAAAGTTCATCAAACATAGGATCAAACAATTTCTTTAAATCATCTTGAGATGGAGGTACATATGGAGTTTCTTGAGAAGAGTTTGGAACAAGGGATGAACCAATTGGGCTGATTTGAAGTGCGGGTCCGAGGTGAATTGTTCAGGAGCCATTTGACCGTCGACTCATCAAGCGTAGCGTGAATTGTTTCCATGATGTTTCGGGTTCTTTTGTTGTAGATTCGGTATCCCTTTTGTTTGGTGCATACCCTACAAATACTCCAATGTCTGCTTTAGCTCTAAGTTTGCCTAAGTCTTGACCCTCATTAGTTGGATAGCACAATGCTCCAAACACACGAAGGAAAGAGAGATTAGGTTTTCTGTTGTGGACAAGTTCATATGGTGTCTTTCCATGAACGATGTGAATCGGGAGCGATTTTGTGTGTAGCATGCGGTGGCAATAGCTTCAACCTGAGAAACATTGGAACTTTTGAGTAAATCGATCAGCATTGTTCTAGCGGCTTCTACAAGAGTTCGATTTCGTCTTTCAACTACACCGCTTCGTTGAGGAGTTAGTGGAACACTTCTTTGATGGCTGATTCCAATGCTTTCATAAAATTCACTAAGTTGTTTGTTAACAAACTCGGTTCCATTGTCTGTCCGGATAATTACGAGCGGTTTTGTTAAGTCGAACTGCAGTTGTTTGATGAGTTTGATGATGATATGAGGAGTTTCATCCTTTGTCCTTAAGAACTTGACCCAGGTGAATCTAGAGTAATCATCAACTATAACTAACACATATTTCTTCCCAAAGATATTCTGCACTCTCATTGGTCCACATAAATCCATATGAATTGTATGAAGAACTTCAGTGACAGAGTTAGTAGGTTTGGGTTTATGGGCATACTTCTTGCTTTTTCCCAATTGACATGCTTAACAAAGATGATCCTTTTCATACTTTAGTCGAGGTAAACCTACAACTAAGTCCTTTCCGGAGAGATCATTGATGGTGCCGAAGTTCAAGTGATTGAGACGTCGATGCCATAACCATGACTTTGTTTTTGAAGCCTTTGACACCAAGCAAATTGGAGAAGACTTCATCATATCTTCTATAGAGATGGTGTAAAGATTTGAACCACGAGTTCCTCTTAAAAGTTCCTTACCATCAAGTTCTCTAACAAAACAAGTATGTTTTCGGAAGGCTACTTCTAGATCGAGTCACGAATTGACCACGAGAGAGCGATTATGACCAAGACCTTAAACATAGTATACTCTAGAGATAACACTATCACCAACAACATAATCACCATAACCCATAATTGCACCGAAATGATCATTACCGAATCTAAGCGTCCGATGAATTTGCTCACGAAGTTCATGAGCCGACCGGTCTCCGGTCATATGCTTGGAAATGCGACTGAGTCCGGTACCACGTAGCGATTTGAATGATCTGCGAGTTGAACACGTGACAAGAATGGATAACTGTATAATTGGGATCCCCATGCAAGAATGGGTTCCACTTGGTTAGTAATAAAGAATTGGAACACCCACATCGAAATAGAAACATCCATATCGAAGTAGAAGCAATGGAATCATTGGGAATAGATGCAATGTGGTGTCGTATTTGACCTATTAACAGTATGTTCACTTCTTAAGGGAATAGTTCTACCAGTAGGCATCCATTTTCTAGTGGGCATAATCTTAGTAGTTTGAGAGCAAAACTGATTATTCTTATGGCCAAAAGGTATCCAATAATAACCGATCTTTATAAAAGTTCTTCCTGTGGGTTTCCACTGTTTTCTAACAATCTTTCGTTTTTGCCTTTTGCCTTATTTGCACGATTATTAGCATTAACAATTTTAACTGGGCATTTGATAGCATTAGACAAATCATTCACACCACATTCATGATTAGCAACAGAATTCAAGCAGACATCATTACAAGGTATGCAAATAGTATCGAATTGAATTAATTACAATATGCCTAAGGCTAATACTAGAATCAACACGATTCGTTTTATTCAACTCAAGCTTAAAGTTCCTAGATTGGTCTTCTACTCTTATCCAATGCACATTCTTAGCTTGCAAGGTCCTATCATTCCTTGTATTGTCTTGAGACTTTGACATGCTCGCTTTAAAGTCACGATTACTCTGTAGAGGGAATGGAAACATTAGTTGGTTGATCTAGTTTTTGCATTCCCGAACTTGATGTGCAAGGATCTGAAGTACTAGAAGGCACATTAGTGTATACTTTCTTAAGACTGTGATTTGAGCTTTTTGCAGGCACACTTGGCGTTCACTTTCTTAGTAACATATCTGGAATCTGAACTACTTGAAGGCACATTAGTGTTTCCTTTCTTAAGATTGGGCATAGAACGGATTTCCTGCTTGGAACTAGGCATAGAACAAGGCATCACAGCTTTGCCTTTTGCACCTAAGGTTAAGGATTTGGGACATGTTGCAATTACACATTCTAGCAACTCTTGAGATCGTTTGGCCCGGAGGCAAGCAAACCTAATTTCACTATCAAGAGGTTTGTTAATGAAATCCTCTTCGACAATCTCACGGAGACATTCTAGACTATCCTTAAGGTGAGCACAGTATTCATGAAAAGCATGTTCATTATTCCTAAGATGAGGAGGAATATATTTAACTGCCACAGTGTATTTGCAGTCTAAGGGTGACTTTGAGACAACATTCTTATTGAAAACAAGTGGCGCTTTCCCATTTCCCGACTTCTCAGATTCTCAATTTCCTTTTGTAAAGACGTTATTTTTCGTTGTTTTGGTCACGGGTGACTTTTATTGAATCATATAACTCTTTAAAATGTCGTTTAACTTTTTCATTTTCTTCTAGAAAACTCTTGTTTTCCTTTTGTAAGGCATCAACTAAGTTTTGAAGATGAAAAGTTTGAGAATTCTGAGAATCTAAAGGAGGAGGCATTTGGGAGCCTGTCATATTGTTCGTTTGACCCTTTAATTGAGAGATTTGGGCTTTCAACTTGCTGATCGTGTTGCACTGAGCTTGAATCATTCATCACGTTTGTTAATTTGAAAACTGCATCAAACTCTGGAGCATCTGAGGATGTCTTGATATTTGAAGTTTTGACATTTTCTTTAAGATGTTGATATTTTAGTTGTAAATTAAAATGCTCAACTTCCAGTTTAGAAAAATGTTTAACCAAATTGTCGTGATCATCCAGTTCAATTTTCTCGTTTAGTTCGAATTAGTTTTTCAAGCTCAATGACATGATCATGGGAGACTTTCAATGCAACCGATAATTCATGAAATTTGGAAGCATTAATGGAACAATTTGTAGCATGAAAAACACATCTTGAGTAATACATTGTCAGGTTCTCATTTAGAGTATGCAAGTTCTTCCTCTCAATCTCATTATATTTTAGTGCTCGCTCATAGTCACTAACTTCAACTATCATTGCATCAAATTCCTTTTCCATTCCCTTAATATCAGTTTCTATCCCTTTTTAAGACTCTCAAAGTGATCTTTTAGAAGTTTAAAGAAAGGCATGACCTCAGTTAAATAACATTCTTTCATTTGCTCAAAACCTCTTTCTCCTTCCGTAATACCAGTGGGTGTGATCCTTTTCTTGCAAGTTTTCTCAAAATCAACAAATAGTTGAAGTATAACATATTGGCTAATTAAGGTCTTGCTTTTAGTGGCAATTGTTCTAGGAACAAGATGCATTGGTGTATTAGGAGGATACACGGTCGCTCTAGGCATTTTCCAAAGAGGAGGGTTTGTTTCAACAATATTTTCAGCTTTCCTCTTATCTAAATCCATTTTCCGAGAAAACTTGTTCTGAGTCAACAATGTCTTAGGTTTAAACATGTTCAAGGAAATCCAGTTTTCCTTCTTGTAATCATGGGGTGTGATCTTTATTTTCTTCTCTCTACATTTAGGATCATCTAATTTCTTGTTCATCTTTTCCTAGTGACTTCATCGATTTCTTATCTTCCTCAGTGCACTCAACGCAACTAGGTTTCTGTCTAGGCTTAGGATTTCATTGCCATCATAAAGAACCTTATGAGCATTTCTAGCCCTTTTAATGACCTCTGGATTTGGTTCCTCGACAAGGGGAATGCTATGCTTATCGCTTAGGACCCTATGCTTAGTGATCATGTGAGCAGTCTGAATGGTGTTCCCTTGTATGTACAACTTGTTTTCAAGTTTGTTTTTCAAAGTTTTCTGATTAGAAAAATCTTTCAAGAGTTTTGATTCCTTTGCATTAAATTCTTGCTTAAGCATTTTCACATTTTCTTGAAGTTCTTGTTTTTGCTTAGCAGTTTTAGAAAGTTTTTCTTGCAAGGAATTTAACTCTTGTTTTAATACTTCTTCTAAAATTACTTTTCTAATAATTGTACGCATTTGGTCATCCATTTCCTGCTCACGAGTGGTCAACTCAAATTTAGCACGTTGTTCATAAATAGCAACACGTTCTTTATAGGCATTTAATTGATATTACGAATCATCAGGGCACAGCATGTATTCATCAAAAATATAGTCATTGTTGACCGCAGGAGATGCATCACTTGGTACAACTTCACTTTCACTTTGTTTCACATATTGATCATATGGGACAACATTGATATTACCCATATTTTCAATATTTGATACAAAAGTTTCATTGATAGTACTTTGTCATGCATCTTATGCACATCAGCATCATCGTATAGTTTTAGTACCTCTGAGATGAGTGTGTCTTTGGATGGGCCAGCTTGTGTTGAAGAGGAGACCTTGGGAGAAACCATTGGAGAAATGCTAGCCATAAAGATTGTGTGTGCGGTAGGTCCATCATCCACATCAGAATCGTATGCATCACAATCAGCGACTTGAAAGGCATTCGGATGATTGTGACCTATCTCCTGAATAGGCTGCTCATCCACATCTGCATCATAGGTCTTGGCATTGCCCTCAGAAGAAACAACAATTCCTCTTCATCCAAAGTAGCACCATTATCCCGAGCTTGCACAAGCAGCATCTTATCTCTGAAGTAATCAGCATTCTGTGGACGCTTTGGAGATGTGCGGTTCCTTGCAATGTGTCCCTCACCACCACAGTTATAGCATTTGATCGGCTTAGCTTGACCTTGATTACCATTCCTTCCTCGATTCTGATTAACAACATAACTTCTACCAGCTCCACCTCTTCCCGATCATATCTGCTTTCCTGAACTGGTTGCACCACGATCCTCCCATCTTTAATAGTATCTTGATTGTGTGGGTTAGATCTTTGTTTTGAGGTTGTTATTGGTTTGTGGGAGAGAATTCATGTTTTGACTGATCATAAGAGCTAGTTGATTAATGAAATTACCCACGCGTGCATCAAAGATCGCTTGTTTGAACATGGGATCAGAATTAGTTTGTGATTACCATTTCCCATGGGTATGACTTGTGAGGCTTTGGTTGTGATTCCGATGTTTGAATAGAAGGCGGTTGAGTCATTAGACGAGCTTGTCTCTCCCTGGTTGGTTTTGAACTGATTAAGAACCAATTTTTCAAACATAGCATGTCTCTCATTCTGAAGGAGGAAGGCATAGAGTTGCTCATAGTTTGTATTCTTCAATCCTTTAGTGAGCTTCACAGAGGTGACAAACTTGTGCCATTCGGGATTCATGTTGTTCACAAATTTTGAGTTCATCTGAATGTTAGGCATAGTCATTCTGATGTTCCTCATGTCATTCACCAACTTATGAAATCTCACATAGTACTCATAGACACTCTCATCTGGTTTCATCTTGAAGTGTTCAAATTTTTCATAGAGTTGTGATTCTCTGTCTTCCATAGTTAATTTCGAGAGAAAGCATCTTGACATTATCCCATACTGCCTTTGCTTCGTGTTGTGATTGATCGCTTGTAGATGTCTTTAGGAAGACCTTGAAGAACAATGTTAGAAGCCGATATCACGCATCGAATCTCTTTTTCTCCTTATCATCAAGCTCATCATACATCTTTGGTCCGTCCATTCCGTAAATCAGAGTTCCATCTTCAGCATTATCAAGTACATCTCTAGTCGTCTCAACTCGATACGGTCCTTCATCAATGGATTTGAGAATGTTGACACCATTTTCCTTTCCAAGGCAGTACAATCTGATTCGTTGAGCCCAAGAATCGTAGTCGGTTCTGTCAAGCATGGGTGGACGAGTATCTCGAACCAGGTTGCTTGAACATCCTCGGCAACAATGGAGATGATAGTAGGAACGTTGGTAGACATGTTAACAGATTATACGGGATTTTATAACTCTATGATTAAACCGGAAATAGATTCTTTCACGGGATTTTACTAAATCAAGAGAAAACCGTAAACAATCACCCAAGTCGCTAGAAGATAATGCACCAAGTCGCTAACACCTAATTCGCTACACCCTAAGTCGCTAAAGTCCCAAGTCGCTAGACAAATGCAAGTCGCTAAGTAGTAACTCGCTAACCCTCAAGTCGCTAGCAAAATTTTGGCAGCAATTCGCTACTCAAGTCGCTAAAACTTCAAGTCGCTAAAGAGCAACTCGCTACAGACCAAGTCGCTACCACCAAGTCGCTACCCGTAGTGGAGAGTCCACTACTTGTACTGTTAATCGCTAGGTCTAAGTCGCTAGCTCCAAACTGTAACTCGCTACAAAATTGTGAAGCAAGTCGCTACGAAGAAAGAGATCCGTATATCAAGTCGCTAGCAAGAAAAACCACATAAACATCACTTTTTAATCCAAAAACAACCCAACCAAGATGATTCAAGCTTACCAAATGAAAACCTAAACACTTGTGATGATTCTAAACATAAAAGTACTAACAAAATCCAAGATTTAACACAAGAAATCAACCAAATGATGCACAAACCACTAAACTTTTTCAAACTCAAAACCACCTAAAAACCACTAGAAATCCAAAGATGTGCAAGATATGATCTAACCATGGCTCTTGATACCAATTGTTGGATATTGGATTTCACATACACATCAAACCATAACACAAAGTGGGTGTATAATGGTGAGTTCTAGAGAGAGAAAGTTAGAGGTTTAGGGAACTTAGTGAGAGAAAGAAAAACTATTATTATGAGCTCCAACTCTCTACCTTGGGAGGTAGAGAGTATTTATAGTCTTACATAAAACGCCACACAACGGGCTGTGGATCGGCATACAGTGGGTAAAGACCCGTCCGTCCTCCACGGTGTTACTTAACAAAATACTACTTAACTAAATATAACTATGACTACGAGCATTCTAACGATTACATATACTTGAGGTGACCGACTCTTTAATACCGGGAATTTCTAATTCCTAACAAGGCTAATGAATGGATATACCCTCATAAGGGAGAGAAACATGATGTTGAGTTAGCATTGGAAGATTGGTACATAATAAAATTTGGAAACTCAAAAATCCATAAGGGACTGGTTAAGCAGTATAAGTACAATCATCTCATTGACACAATAAACGGTGCAAGATCCAGCATCGTGTTACTAGTAGTCTTATTCAATCAAGATGATGACCGGGAAAATCATATGATAAATGGATTTCACATAAGTTTGGAACATATGGCATCAATAATTCTACAAGGAAAAAGAGGTTCAACAAATGGATGAATGAGTTCCAACGAGTGGTCGAAGTGGGCCAAGTCCTAAGGCCCCCATAGAAGCCCCGCGGCTCTAAGTCTAACTTAAAGACTCGTAAATAAAGAAAAGTGCTCTTTTGGGAGACAACCCGAATTATCCCTTTCTTTTATTTTATTTCCCTTTCTATTGGGTTTTGTTTTTTCTAACTATTCTTGCAGGAAACGAGGAAGTAATTGCTGCTGCAGTTTGCAGATCTGCACAGAGTTACGGCGTAACTCATCTTGGTGATTACGCCGTAACCAACATTTTAGCGAAGAATTCTTGACGCATTACCACCATTACGGGTAATACCATCTCAGTGGTTCGCCAGAACTACTAACTTTGTAGCTCATTCCAGGTTTTGCCATTTACCACGTAACTCCCTCAAAAGAGTTATGACGTAACTTTCCTCTGCTTTAATTCTTTCATTTTAAAACACAATAACCTTGTATTAGTTTTTTAATGAACTTTGTGGGTGTGTTCCCTATAAACCCTCACGAGACTTCACTCGTCCACTTGGGACACCAAGTGGTTTGAAAGGCTTGTTGCATTTCCTAAATGCAACCGTGATTCCTACGAAAGTGAGTTAGGTTTGTTTTTCATTTTTCATTTTTTCTTTTTAGAATTATGCTTTTCGGTATTGTGATTTTAGGGATTAAGGTTTGTTCATGATGCTTATACGAAGGCACGTCTCTTGATCGTGGGCCTTCCTTCTTTATGGAGCAAATTTCAGGGAAGTTCTCGCTCTAATTCTACCTTTCTCTTCACCTTTATTTAAATGCCTAGTACGAAAGGGACTTTATACAATTCAAGTGGGGGGACGAGAGTAGAATTATCTCTTGAACTTTATTTCGCCCTCTTTTTTCTAGTTTATTTTGAAAAATTATGCCATTTTTAAAATTTTGACATGTTTTTCTTAACCTAACTAGATTAGACCTTAGCCGAGCCCATGCAACCCTTGATATTATATGGTGAGAATAGCCTTATCCATTTCTAATATTTTACCCCAAATCCACCAAATTATGAGTGTACCGGTAGCTTGTAAACTTTAGAACTTGGCCTTTGCATCATTTCGAGACCATAGACAAGGTATGTTGAGTTAGCTCGATGTATTTGGACTTTCCAGTTTTAGAAGGCAATATTATAGGATTATCACCCAAACAGCCTACCATTGTGAGTCTATCGATTAGTCACCTCGACTTTTCGACCCCCATGTGAAACCCTTTTGTTGCACTCATCTTTAGTGTAAGATACCCCTAGATACACCTTTCTGAGCCATTCCTTTCATTTTGTTCACCCAATATATTGTTTCGATACACCTATACACCTTAGCCTACCCTGTAGTCTTTATTTGTGATTGGGAAGTCATCATTTGCCTAAGTTCAAGGTTCGAGCGGAAAGGTTCGGAAATCACACTTTCATCGACAACATTTCTGAAGATCATCGAAGACCCCCCGAATTCCCATTGTTCATCTCAAGTGGGGGGATATTATGTTAGTATTGATTGTTATGTTGAAAAAAAAAGTTGTTATGATTATTGTAAAGTGCGATGTTATAAGCACTGTAGTATGAGCTTTATTGATTTAGTATCGAGGAGGCCACCTCGGTCACATTTGAAGATTGGAGTTGGTAGTTATGCCAATAGTTGGAGAAAAGGTAGTGTGCCCATCACGACGTCCTCTAATGACACATCTACCTTGCATTTCATGATCCGGTTTCTTGACTTCAAAGCTTGAACTTTGGGCGGACGGTAGGTGGTGATGACTTGGTTATAGATTTAGACTCCCTGCTTGTTTTTTTATTTTACAGCAATTATATATCCCATATCTTATCCTACCCTTTAGTCATGAAGCGTGTCTAGGTGATGCAGCGAGCAATCTTTGGTGTCTTGGCCATGGATTTGGTCATGTATCATTGATTTTGTCCACTTCTATGTGACATGTTAGAAATGACGAGTCACCCCTTAACCTTTGTCGTGTCTACCCATATTGCCTTTGAGAATTGTTTAGCCCTTAACTCTAGTGGTGGAGATTTATGTAACCGCCAAGATTATGATAGAATACATGCTATGACTGTGCGATTGAGTGATCACCCCGAAATTGACACTTAGAATAGTTGAGAGATTTGAGTGTTTGTTCCCCTTTCGTGAGGTGTTCGGCTATGTTTTATTCTAGCATAAGGGATTTGTAAACTCATATTTTCCAGGTTATGGGAGATGTCTTTTTAGGAATCTATCTAATAAGGTCTACTTGAGGGCAAGTAGAATTCAAGTGGGGGGATATTTGATAACATCAAATAGTCCTGAATATTAAGTGTCAATTTCCTTCGATAATGCTCGTATTTTATATCATTTATATGGATTTATTGTTTTCCATCATTTTCCACTTTCAGGTAAATTACGAGCATTGGAGCTAAAGAGACGCGGAATTGGAAACATATCTAAAGATTTATCATAGTATGCTATTTTGAAGAAGTTACGGCGTAACTCCTCTCTCACATTATGCCGTAACTATTGCGTGACTCAGTATGCCAACTTATCAGAAGGTTACGCGTAACTCCTCCCAAAGGTTACGCGAACTACATTAGGTCAAATGAGGTTCCAAGCCGCTGATACTTACGCCGTAACTACTGCATCACTTACGACGTCACCAAGTTTATTGAAAACTATGGCGTAACCACTCATTAGTTACTGTAACCAGCCAGATCTAGAGCATTTTACGAAGAAATAGAAGGTTACGGCGTAACTCCTATATTGGTTACGCCGTAACCCAGATCTGGCCTATAAATACCCCACGAATTCCAGCATTTCTAATCATCAAATTCCACACACAACACTCTGAGAACGTGGGAAAAAGCTCAAGGCAGGTTTTGAAGAGCATACGGAGTTGTTTCCAAGGGAGAAGTCATTCCATTACGATAAGCATTGGCGTTTTATATTTCTTTTACTTTCAATTCATGTATTTCGTACCTTTGAATATTGAATTGATTTGCATGATTAATATGAGCGGCTAAGCACCTTTTGGTGCTAGCCTAGTTATGATTCCTTAATTGTTTTGTTTGCGTTTACTTTACTTCCGGACAATTATTTCTAAGTGTATGCATGCATAGTTCATTGGTAGCCACCCTTGGTTCGGTAGTTTTGAATGGCGGTAGAGGCTAATTGCCTAGGAGATATGACCAACTAACCCTAGGTGAGCGGACTGAGACGAGAAGGGTAAGATATGACCAACTGACGACCCTTTCTACTTGTGCGATTTGACCAACTGATCACCTATCGTTTGGATGAACTTAAGAATTGGGGGTGTAGTTTCTAAGTTTCTAATGGTCGGGCACTCACTATTATGAATATAGCATGTAGCGGTACTTAATGACTTGGCTTAGGGGACCGGAACAGGGACTTATGACGGCTGATTTCTCCTGTGGTGGCATCTTTGCTGATAGATTAGGGCGAATTGACCAAATGTTGTCCTCTCGACTTTGACCCCACCTGAAGTAATTGGAATTAGGTAGACGTAGACATAACTAGCTAGGAGGATTAACTAGGTTGGCACCACTCTCCTCTATTGATTTCCCTTTACCATTTATCTGCTCCCTTTCGAAACTATTATTCTGTGACAATTAGACTTAGTAATAATCCAACACGCATAGCTCTTGGGATGACCTCGGCTTTACCGTCTACTACACTACACACGACCGGGTACACTGCCTGTTAGTGCACTAGGGTAGACCATAGGTATAGCGAGACACTATAAATATTAAGACCTGGTCAGTAAAACCTGCATCAACCCTTGACATGGATGACAGTAAGAAAAAGAGACATATATTCCTATATTAAATTGGCATGGTTACCAACCTAGGACATTTAAGTAACTGATGCTTGGAGCATTTAGTTACTCATTCAATTCTCAATATCAACTGTCAGGGTCCCTGAATGAGTCTTACTCATTCAGTGAGAGGGTTGTTTTGGGGTTTTGTTCAGGGAGGATGAACCATTTCAGAGAGAACTTACTGAGATTGGGATTGGTTTTCAGGTTGCTGACTTTCAATGTCTAGCATTCCCAATTCAGCTTTCAGTCTCCTGAAGGTAGGTTCATCTAAGGGTTTTGTGAAGATATCATCAAGTTGATATTCAGTAGGGATGAAATGAACTTCTATGTCTCCTTTCATTATGTGGTCTCTGATGAAATGATATCTGATATCAATGTGTTTGGTTCTTTGGTGAAGGACATAGTTGTTGGAGATTGCAATAGCACTGGTGTTATCACAGAAGATGGGTACCATTTTGTAATGGATGTCATAGTCATTGAGTTGACTTTTCATCCATAAAACACTGACACAACACCCAGCAGCAGCCACATACTCAGCTTCAGCTGAAGACATAGCCACTGATTGTTGCTTTTTAGCACTCTAACAAACTAGTTTTCCTCCAAGAAATTGAAAGGACCCTGATGTACTTTTTCTGTCCATGTTGCAGCTAGCATAATCAGAGTCACAATATCCATTGAGATCAAACCCTGAGCACTTTGGATAGTAGAGTCCAAGGCTTGGAGTTCCCTTCAGGTATCTGAGTATTCTTTTGGCTGTAGTGAGATGGGATTCTTTGGGATTGGACTGATATCTTGCTATTAGACAGACTGAGAATTGTATGTCTGCAGTGCAGGCGATAAGATACATCAGTGAGCCAACAATCCCTCTGAAATGGGTTTGATTGACTGATTTGCCAGTGAGATCAGGTCCAAGGTTGTTAGGAGGGACCATTGGTGTCTTCACTGAGGCGTCACGATATCTCATATTTCTTCAAGAGATTTCTGTGTACTTTTCTTGGTGATGGAGATTCCTTTAACAGTTTTCCTGATTTGTAGTCCAAGGAAGTATGTGAGTTCACCCATCATGCTCATTTCAAACTTCTTTGTCATCAGTTTTTCAAACTGTTTGCAAAGAGTGTAGTTTGTTGAGCCAAAGATGATGTCATCAACATATACTTGGACTAGTATCACATCTTGTTTTGTCCTGTAGATAAACAGTGGGTTGTCTATCTTTCCTCTAACAAACTTGTTTTGAATGCTGAGAGAGTTTCATACCATGCCCTGGAAGCTTGTTTTAGTCCATAAAGGGCTTTATCAAGCTTGCAGACATAGTCAGGGAATTCATAGCTCTCAAAGCCAGGAGGTTGCTGAACATACACATCTTCCTTGAGTTCACCATTCAGGAATGCACTTTTTACATCCATTTGGTAAACTGTAAAGTTCATGTAGGTAGCATATGCAAGGAAGATCATGATGGCTTCCTTTCTTGCAACAGGAGCAAATGCCTCATCATAGTCAATGCCTACTTGTTGACTGTAACCTTTGGCTACAAGTCTGGCTTTGTTTTTAATGACAATGCCGTTTTTATCAGTTTTGTTTCTGAAAACCCACTTCATTCCTATGACAATGACATCCTGAGGACATTTGATCAAGGTCATGACCTTGTTTTTATCAAACTGTTGAAGTTCTTCTTGCATGGCCTGAACCCAGCTTGGGTGTTTTAGAGCCTCAGTAACACTTTTGGGTTCTATTTCTGATAGGTAATCAGCATATAGACATTCATTTGCTGAAGCTGTAGTTAGTTTGGCAGCCATGCTTCTTGTAAGCATGCCCTCAGTGGGTTCACCAATGTTGTTTACAAGCTCAATGTCCTGAGATTTTGTCCACTTACTTTGCGGTCTAGGATCTGAGCTTGAAGAGGTCATTGGAAACTCAGGAGTGAGTTCAGGTGCAGGAGCCACAGAATCATCAAGATCATCTGTTGAGATGTCTTGTTCAGGTTGGGGTTCTTGAATCACTGGGTCCTGAACATTTGGTTCAGTGTTACCTATCCCAGCAGGGACTGATTGATTATCAATAAATTCACTGATAGTTGGTTGGGGCAGGTTGTGAGGTAAGACATAATATGAGATGTCAGCATCAGCTTGGTATGAGGAATTGATTTCAGTGTTATACTCATCAGGAGGATATCTTGATGAGTTATCAATTCCTATTTCCTCCACTGAGGTGTTGGTGAACATGATGCTTTCAGAACTCTCATCAAAGATGACATGAAAGGTTTCCTCAACTTGTTGTCTCCTTGTGTTAAATACCCTGAAGGCTTTGGAGATCGGTGAGTAACCTAGAAAGTATCCATCATCAGCTTTAGCATCAAACTTGCCTAGATGATCCTTGTGGTTATGAATAAACACGGGACATCCAACACATGAAAGTAGTGATGTCGGGAAGTCTACCTTTGAAGATCTCATATGGGGTTTTGTTATGTCTTTTGACAATGATTGACCTGTTTTGAGTGTAACAGTTTGTTTTGATCCAGAAATGTTTTGATAGAACTGAGCCATTTAACATAGCTCTAGCAGCCTCAATGAGAGTTATGTTTTTCCTTTCAGCTACCCCATTTTGTTTAGGGGTGTAAGGAGATGAAAATTTTTGGGGGATTCCCTTTTCGTCACAGAAATTCTCAAGCTCTTCATTTCGAACTTCGGTACCATTGTCGATTCTGATTTGTTTAACGATAATGTCATTCGGTTTTCAATGTTCACGATGAATGACATTATAGTATCGGTTGCTGGCTCTTTTGGAAAGAAAGTGTACCCAAGTGTATCTTGAGAATTCATCAACAATGACAAGTGTATACTTCTCATCTTTGGATTGATCTAGGACTGGTCCAAAGAGATCCATATCTCGAGGAGGTGAAGGCAACTTTTGATTGAGAAATTTTGTTTTGTTTTTAAAGATGCTCTTTGGTATTTGCCTTTTTCACAGGCTGAGCATGGTTTATCTTTTGCCAAAACCAGTGATGGTAAGCCAAGGACCTTGTTTTGTTTTGCCAAGTTGTTGATGTTTTTGAAATTTAAGTGTGAGAGTCTCTTGTGCCACGCCGGTTGATAGTTTCAGGTGGCTTTGGCAAAGAGACAAGTTCCATTTGAGAGAGTGTTGACATGTCTAAGACATAAACATCATCTCTTCTAGGAGCTATCAAAACAACTTCTTTGTTGGCATTGAAAATGGTGCCTTGTTTGTCATTGAATTGCACAATGTACTTTGCATCACGAGTTGGTGACACGATGAGATTGTATTTGAGACCATTGACATAAGCTATTCTAGAGAAAATTATTCCATTGCAGTATACTGAACCATAACCTTCAGTGGGACATGATGAGTTATCACCAAATACTACCTTGGGTCCTGGTTCCTTTACATACTTGTGCAGATACTCCTTAACACCAATCATACTTCTTGAGCATCCACTATCTAGATGCCAAATAGGCTCCCTGGCGTGTCTCTGCACAAATAGTAAACTGGATTAGTTTCTCTTGCCGACCCACATACTAGTGGGCTTGGGCCTAAAGGTCTGTTTGAATTTGGCAATTGACTCATGGTGGGTGGTGAGTGCATTGTGATACCACAAGTTTTGCATTTAGAGGCTGAGGATGACTCGAGTGATTCGGGTTGCTTGGAACTTCTTCTTGCTTGGATGACACTATCATGCTGGGATGTCTCATGAGCTGGATTTCTGTAAATATCACAGCATGTGTTCATGAGACAATCATTAGGATGATGATCATTAAAGCCACAGTGTGGGCAAGGAGGAAAGGGTTTTGCTCTAAACTTTTGAGCAGATTTGGAGGTTGAAGTATACTGATGACCAACTTTGGTATAGTTTGCTTTATTGAGTGAACTTACATATTGTAAGTGATCATAAGTTTTGTGATCATCCTTTTTTGCAGATCATACAAAAAAGGATTCTATAACAGTTGTCAGTGGTATGACTGGTATAGTGGCATAGATCACACTTCTGCTTGGGTTTGGTGGTGGCTTTTGACTTTGAGGAACTAGAGGAGGCTGACTTTGTTTCCTTGATTGATTCAGGGACTTTTTCGATGGATTCCATCTTATCAGTTAGCTTCCTCACAAGTTCAGTCAGTCGCTAAATTTGGTCAGCTTCAGTGGGGACAGAGGATGTGGAAGTCTTAGTGGGGGTAGATTCTTGTTGAATTGGTTTTGATGGTCTTTTTAGGATGGTTCTAGTAAGTCCATACCTTTCTTTTGGTGAGTGAGGATTGAATTGTAATGGAGTAAGCTCAGAGCTAGGAGCAGCTTCCTGAAGAGGCAAGCGGTGCATTAGATTCTGCTTTAGACTCAGAGATATGTTCAGTACTACTGGGCACATCAGGGAGTCCAAGCATGCTCTTAAAAGCTTGACTCTCAGGCTCTAGTATTCTTCCAGAATCAAAATTTGGAAGCTTACTCTCAGGATTAACCCGTTTAATCCAATCACTGGGCTTGGGAATAGTCAACACATTGGTAATCATGCCACCAGACACAAATGGTTTGGGAGACTGGTCTTTGTTGTGAGAGTCAGGGAGATGATCTTCACCTATGACTCTCTTTTTGCTACTGGATTCTTAGCAGTCCAACTAGCAATGATATCCTTTTCTCTCTTAAGTTCATCTTGAAGAGCCTGATTTCTTTTAACTAATTCAGTGTTTTGAATTTGCAAAGTGATAGCCTCAAGCTTAGTTTGTTTTAAAAGAAGCAGTTCATCCCTACACTTGTTCAGTTCAAAACTTAGTTTGTTATATTTTGAAAAAAGATTTAATCATTGCTCTTCTACAAACTTAAGGTCAACATTGATATAGTTCATATAAGACTGCCAATCAGAGTCATCATCCATAGAAAGCAAAATATTTACCTTCTTCATTGTGATGTTGCCCATTCTCCATTCTTGGCATGATTTTTTCCAACAGCTAGCTTGTCCTCTTGAGAGAGCCATCGTTACTGACTTGCACCATTTCATCATCGAGGAGACGGCTCTTCATCCCATCAAAGACTTCAAACAACGAGGCCCTTGTTTTTACCCTACACAGATTTAACAGTGTTTGTTGTTTTACGAGGGAATGGCCTCAAGCAGTGCTAGCTTGGCTTTGACTTTCCTGTACTTAGCTTCAAAATCAACATTTTTACTTTGGTCAGAATTGTTTTGAAAATTTTGATGAGACTGATAGATTTTTGGTTGAAATTTGCTAAATCCTGAGGACTGATTTGACCCTAATGGTTTATAAGAGGGTTCAAAAAAATTTTTTGAAAAACAGTCTTTGGCAAAATGACCTCTTTTATGACACCTAAAGCATTCAGTGTCCTCATTTGCTTTAGCATTTGAAAAACCTTTGTTTCTTTTTATAAACCTCCAAGAGTTAGCAAGGAGTGCCCTTTCCTGAAATTCAATGTTCAGGTCATTAAGGTACTCCTCACTTGATCTCTCATCAAGCTCATCATCAGAATTCTCCTGAAAATCTTGAACCACACTGTTAGAATAAAAAGCAGTAGATATTGGTGTTGAAGTGGTGGTCAGGGACTTCTTGACTTCCGGAGACTTCTTTAAGTCAGGGTATCGTCTGTTGATGAGGTTTTCCTCATAGACAAATTTCCCATAAATTTCGGGAAGTTCAAGATTCTGGATATGATTAGCATTCCTAAGACCACGAGAGAAATTCAGCCACTTCTCGGGGAGACTATTGACAAAACCAACATTGATTTCATGTTTGGACAACTTAACACCATCATTTGATAGTTCATTTAGCAAAGTTTTGTATCGGGTGTAAGTTTGAGACAGAGTTCAGAGTCCTTAGCCCGAAGGTGTTATACTCAAGTTTCAGGTCCATTATCTTGTTTTCCTTGGTATCAGAAGGACCTTCATGACTGTGGACCAGGTCATCCCAGGTTTGTTTAGCGTACTACACTTATGACGACTCTATAATATCATCAGGAAGACATGATATGATGATACTTTTGAGTCTTTGGTCCTGGTTGACCACTCTCCTCTCATCCTAAGTCCACTGAGCTTCAGGTTTAGGCAAACCTTCAGCAGTATTTGGGATAAATGAACATTCATTTATACACTTGATATAATAAGGTTCCATCCCAATCAAATAGCAAAGCAAACGCTTTTTCCATTTGTTGAATTTACCAACTTCAAGTCTAGGGGAAACAGCTGAATAAGCTCCACCCTTTTTATCGAATAGTTGGGGTACATCAATTTCAGCCATTAGGATCCTGATTTAAAAACATTTTAGAGCTGCTTAAAAAAGGTTTTATAACCAGCCTTGCTCTGACACCACTTGTTGTTCCCTATTCACTATCAAAAAAATAGTTAAGTATTAAAAACAGATAATAGTGAATCAATGACTGAAGTAAGATGTAAGCAAAACACACTGATAAATTTTCAACATAATATTCTTTATTAGAAATCAATCAAAAAGAATACATTACCCAAGTACGTGCGAAATAGTACTTGGGATTGAAATGACAAAGGGTTGGTACTCCTCACTAAGTTCAGGCTAAGTCTGAACACAGCTACTATGGAACCACTGAGCTATCTCAGGGACTGAGTTGTATTTGGAGGAGTGAAAGATGGCTTGTGTGTATGTGTGTGTGTTTTACAATTCACAAGTTTGATCTTTCACACCATCTCTTATGCTATTTATGCAAGTATTAGTTTTAACTCTATTGTTGGATCGATGTACTCTAACCAAACTAACTTAAATAGCTTGTTAAGGGTTTAATAACCTCGTATAAGACCTAAGTTATTAACAATGAAACACTGAGTAATCATAGCAACTTGCCACCTGATATCAATTTCTTCAAGAGCATCCTCTTCAATCTGTAAGAGATCTTCTTCATAAGTAACAGGCAGAGTAGCTTGCTGTGCAAAGAAAGAGCACACGACTTCATCTAAGTGGGTTGTATTAGATGGTGTGGGTTGCTGAGCAAAAGTAGGGGTAGTGTAGACAGCAGTACTTTGAGCAACGACTTTGAGTAGGAGAAACATACTTTTAGTAGAAGTCTGCCCTCTTTTCAGGATGACACAAAAGCAATACTGTGAGACTTTGAGCTTGTTTAGCCATTCATCTCATGCTCATACACCTTCATATGATTGTAAAGATCATCAAAATCCATGGTGTCCAATCCAGGTTATCCTCTGATCATAGTAGTAATTACATGTCATGTAGATGGCAAACTCCTTAAGAACTTAAGGTTAGCATCTTCAACTGAAACCTGTGCTTTGTACAGCTCCAGCATCTTTGAGAGATTTTGGAATCTGTCATAGGCAGCATCAAGGCTTTCTCTTTCTCCAACGATTAAAGGTTTCAAGCTGCTGCTTCAACAGATTTCTGTACATCTTCTTGGAAGCATCATTACCTCCAAATCTAGTCTTGAGAGCAGCCCAGAGTTGCTTGGCATCTTTAGCATCATGGAATTTGAGTAGGTGTCCATCTAGAATGGCAGACAACAGTATGTTGAGAGCCTTCTCTTGATTTCTTATTATAGCAGCTGGCAAGATGGGTTTAGGTGCTTTAGGTTGACCAGGAATGTCTACAGTATCTTCCACAACTTCATTACCATTGACAATCACATTCCACAGTGCATGGTCTGTGATTGCAATATACTGCCTCATCATCATGCTCCATAGATTGTGTTCGCCCTTCTTAATGATTGAAATCCTTAGTGAGGTGATGGATGGGGGTGGAACAGCTTCAGTCGACATCTTTAGGGTTTTGTTGTTTAACTAGGTTTAAACAGTTTCTTCTTAGTCAGAGTTTTCACACAAGCTCTGATACCAATTGTTGGATTGATGTACTCTAACCAAACTAACTTAAATAGCTTGTTAAGGGTTTAATAACCTCGGATAAATCCTAAGTTATTAACAATGAAACACTGAGTAATCTTTATCAAGTATGCAGAATTTACTTAACAAAGCTAAGAAGAATATAACTTTATTAATAACACTAAAACTGCTTATTATGCAGATTCTTTAACAACTCTAAAACTCTAATAATGATCGTACGTACTCTCTAAAATCTCTTATAAAAAATCGTACTTCAAATACCAATCTAGGGGTCCTTTTATAGGCTTAAGGATAACCCTAATCGGTTTACAATTCATATCCTTGTACGTCAAGTAAACAATACTTAGAAAGTTCTAGATAAACATTACTTTCTATCTTTAATCAATTACTACCGACTTTAAGCTTTACAGTACTTTGATGAATAAGCAGTACTTTGACTTTTACTTAGCAGTACTTTAACTTTTACTTAGCAGTACGTTGACTTCTTGCAGTACTTTGTTAATCTTCAGCACTTTAACTCTTCAGCACTTTGACTTTCTGTATCCCAACAATCCTCTCCTAAATTGAATTCTACTTGTTTGACTTCAAGTTCCTTTGTATATTTAGCTTTAACATCTTTGTCTTCAAAGAGGAATTGTGACTTTATCTTCAAATTTTATCTTTGTAGATTCTGTGCTTATATCGTCATCAAAGTAGTCTTTATCTGTATAATTCTTTTCAGCATCAATCAGCAATCTTCTTTCTTTTCAGCAACATTCAGCAAACTTCTTTCTTTTCAGCAACATAAGACAATTTGTACATTTAATTCAGTTAAGTTTCAGTCTATTCTCATCACTTCCAGGTGTGTAAACTCCTGTGAGAGGTGAATCATTGAAAATTTAATGGATTTAATGTCTCTTTACCAAAGCCATTAACTCTGGAGTAGCCAAATGTTTTGATGTGTAAGATCATGGTACATTGATAACCATATGATTTTTAGCAAATCATTAGCTATCAACAGATTTGATTTGTCTTTACCAAAAGTTGTACCCTTTTGGACTAGTTAGTTCTTTCATCATGGTGAACTAATTACCATATAATGGTTTTTCCACAGCCTTTACCACAAGCCATTTTCTTGTGGGCTAGCCAACTCTTCACATTCACTGATATGGTGAGTTGATTACCATACAACTTATTAGCAAGTTGTCAACTATAAAACGGATTTGAGATATCTTTACCAAAGCCGTTTGCTCATGGATTAGCCAATCCTTTTGTAACCATGGTGGATTGATAACCTATTGGTGTTACCATCTCAAAAACCATTTATTTCTTTTAACCTTTGTTTCAAAAATTTTAACACTTAACAAAAGTTTTCTTTTCAAAATCGATGGCTGGTTTAAAACGCAAGCAATACTTTGATAAAAGTACTGTTTGATCAGCAGTACTTTGAATAAAGTACTGATATATCAAAACTTTAATCAATTAAGATTCATACCAGTTATTCATCATCATCATCAGCCATAGAAGTCCATCTGATAAACAATTTAATGACCAAAAATGTTGTTTCATTGTCTTCTTCAACTTCCATTCCATGCTCTAGCATCCTCCTCATGAGATCTGATGTAAGAGGATATCTTCTATCAACTAACATGTGAATCATTGTCCCATCTTCTAGCTCTAGAACATGTACTCCAGATTCTTCCAAGAATCTCCAGCAAGTAATCTCCCAATCATCTTGGTTTTTCCAGATCTCAGCAGTACTTGTTTCTTCAGTTTCCCAAACAGTTATAAGATCTCCAAGCAAGACTAAACCAAATCCTTCTGATGGATTGTGTTCAAAATATTCTTTCACCACATGATATAAATGAAATAAATCCACTCTATCAATTATATGCAATAAATCCCATAGCATATTGAACACCTTGAAACTTTCATCTTCTTTGTGAAACATCAGATAATTTCCTTCTTTTGACTCTACAACTTCAAAAGTAGTTATTGGAGATTTGTTCATCTTCAATTCAGCATCATCTTTAGAATACTCAAAATCTACAATCCTTAAGTAATTCCTAAGTTCGTCATTTATTTCAGATCTTAATTCAACTTTCTTTGAAGACTGTTGATCTTTAACTCCAGTTATTCTTTTTCTTTTTAAGCTTCCTTTTCTTTCTTCTTCTTTGTAAGCATCATCATCTTTAAAATCTTTAATATTAGCAACTTGTTTCTGATAATCTTCTCTGACAGCATCATACAACTCTTTCATTGCAACATACTTCAACTTATTCAATCCAATATATCCTTGCTTCTTTAGATAAGCCATCATTGCATTCCTTTCCTTAGCAAGATTTGGTCTTCTTGGTAGAGAAGAAATAGGAATAGGTGACTCTAATACTTCAGCATTCAATTCCTCTTGTAATTTCTTAGCTGCTTCTCTATTCTGAGCTTCTTCAATTTCCTTAGATTCTCTATCTTTAGCATTCAATTCAGCTTGAAACTTTCTAGTTGCTTCCTCATTCATAGCAACTTGAGCAGCCCTTATCTGTGCTAAAGTAGGTTTTTTCTTCTTTGTCTCTACCAATTTGCCTTTTCCTTTATCTTTTGGATCTATAACAGGTTGAGAAGCTCTTGGTTGTTCTTCTGTAACTCCTGGAATGCTAACACCCCTTGGCCTTGATAAATCATGATCTCAGCAATGGTTTCATCATCACTTGCAGTATGTATAGGTTTGGGTGTATCAGCTTCCTTTTCTGGTATGACAGTTGAAGGACCAGCTTCCTCTTTAGTTAAAACAGTTGAAGGACCAGCATCCTCTTCAAAATCTATCAACCTTGGTGAAATTAACCCTTGTCTGTAAGTTCCTTGAAAAGCAGTACTTTGATCAGCAGTACCTTGATCATTAGTACTTTGAACTTGAACATCAATAACTTGCTCCTCAGTACCTTGAACTTTGACTTCTTCCTCAGTACTTTCAATAACCTGTTCTTCAGTATCTTGAGTTTGAATATTTGTACCTTGAGGTTCAGCTTCAGATTCTTCATTCAAATTCTTATCTTCCAAATTCCTCCCCAATTGGAATGAAGATGATTGTTGTTGAACCTTCTTGCCTTTTGTTTTCTTCTGAAATTGCCTAACAGGCTTTCCTTGATGTCTTTGAGACTTGACCCATAGACAATGATTTTGAACCAATGGCCAGACAAAATTCTTGAGTCTTCTAAACTTAAGCTTCAACTTCTTAATTTGAATAGCCTGATCTTCAAAAGATTTCTTCAATCTTGTCAATTCTCTGGATAAAGCATAATTGTTTAGAGTTGTACCCTCAGGCTCCATAGCTTCATCATCAAACAATAAATCCTCACGAATTAAGGCTTCAGTAATCTTCACAGTTCTCTCAGCAACTGTAGCTTAAATATACGAATCATCATTCTCCATATGAACCCTAGCAGTCGCCCAAAATTGTTGAATCCAGGGCTCAATGATATCTGGTTCCACTAAAAGAGCATAACTAATCGGTGACCCAGTGAGAAAATCAATGATATCATGAAAGATATCATTGGCTTCAGTCTTGTCCAAATTCGCCACCATGTTATGTTTAGAAAAGGTATTATGATTTGCCATTGATGATAAGTGTACACAGAAAGTGATATGACGAATAATATGGGTGATAGAGAGAGAAATATGGAAAAGATTATAAGGTAGTAATATGAGAGGGAAATTCAGAGAGTAGTTATTTATAGATGAGATTTAAAAAAATCACAACCATTAATAACAAAGTTACCGTTAGTAGTAGTTACCCCTCAATATAACCGTTGGAACAGTACTTCGATAAGACAAGCAGTACTTTCATAAAATCAAAAAGCAGTACTTTTCCATTCTCCTATGTACCATAGCAAATACACTAAATAAACATGAATATCCTCCCCTCAAGCAATGTATAGGACTATACTTACACTAAATAGTCCTCCCCTTAAATGTAGCTCAGTAATTAATCATGCCAATACTCACCACCAAGTGAGTAAATCTTGAAACATCAAATCCTTTGGTGAGTAAATCAGCTACATTATCATCCGTATGCACCTTGACAACATTAATGAGCCTATGTTCATAATAATCTCTGATGAAGTGGTGCCTAATCTGAATATGTTTGGTCTTGGAATGATAAACTGGATTCTTCACAATGCAAATGGTACTCTCATTATAAATATTGATAGGAGTATTCTTGAAATTGAACCCATAATCCCAGAGTTGATTCTGCATCCACAACACTTGTCCACAACAGCTTGCAGCAGCCACATATTATGCTTCAGTTGATGATGTTGCTGCAATTATTTGCTTCTTACACTGCCATGAAACTAATCTTCTTCCAAGATATTGGCATCCACCTGTAGTTGATCTTCTATCATAGTTGTCACCTGCATAATCACTATCTGAAAAAGCTTCCAAGTGAAAAGGTGAATCCTTTGGATACCACAACCCCAACTTAGGTTGTTGTTTCAAATAACTAAAAATTCTCTTCACTACATTCATATGAGAGATCTTTGGTGAGACTTGATATCTTGCACATAAACACACAACAAACATGATATCAGGCCTAGATGCAGTAAGATACATAAGACAACCAATCATTGATCTGTATAATTTGACTTCAACTGGTTGTCCATCTTCATCCTTGCCCAATGAGTTGATAGATTTAATAGGTGTAGTAACAGGCATCATTTAATCAAAATTGAACTTCTTAAGTATGTCAGCTACATACTTGTCTTGACTTATGAAAATTCCTTCCTTTGACTGCTTAACTTGAAGTCCCAAAAAGAAAGTTAACTCACCCATTGAACTCATTTGAAATTCATTCTGCATCAGCTTCTCAAACTCCTTGACCATAGATTTTTTGGTAGCTCCAAATATGATATCATCTACATACATTTGAACTAGCATGATATCCTTCTTATCTCTCTTGATAAACAAAGTCTTATCTATAGCTCCTCTCCTATAACCATGTTGCAATAAAAAGGTAGAGAGCCTTTCATACTAAGCTCTAAGTGCTTGATGTAAGCCATAAAGAGCTTTGACAACTTTGTATACTTTGTTTGGATGTTTAGGATCTTCAAAACCAGGAGGTTGTTTGACATATACTTCCTCTGTAATCTTGCCATATAAAAAGGCACTCTTGACATCCATTTGATAAATCTGGAATCTCATATATGATGCAAAGGCAAGGAAAATCCGAATTGCTTCAATCCTTGCTATAGGAGCAAACACTTCATCATAATCAACTCCTTCTTCTTGTCTGTAGCCTTGTGCAACTAACCTTGCTTTGTTTTTGATAACATTCCCTCTTTCATCTCTCTTGACTCTGAACACCCATCTTGTACCAATGACCTTCTTACCATCAGGAAGATCACATAATACCCAAACTTCTTGAAGTCTGAATTGTAGCAGTTCTTCTTGCATAGCTTCAACCCAACTCTCTTTAGTCAATGCTTGAGCAATATTCTTGGGTTCCTCTTGAGAGATAAAGCAAGTAAACAGGCATGTTTGATGGTCCTTATGATTCAGCCTGTTTTGTTTATAGACAAAGCTAAGTAAAGCATTATGAGGTTTAGTAAAACTCTTAGCTTTGTGTCTTGTCATCACTCCAGAAGTAGAAGGACCAATGATTTGATCAGTAGGATGATTCTTATGAATTCTTAAGTTTGGAGACTGTGGAACTCCATAAGTATCATCCAAATTAGTGAAATCAGCATCTTCATTGGAATCTGAGAAAATACCTTCATCTTCAAACTCATCATCAGTATCTTCGAAGCCAGGCATGGTAGGATCATCCAAATCATCTAAAGTCTTAACTGTGCAGCAGATACTTTGGTCAAAAGTACTGTCCAAAGTACTGTGAGAGTACTCTGCAGTCTTGTTCTTTTTCTTTGCTTCTTCATAAGCTCTTCTTTGGTCATTAGTATAAGAATGTGCTAAGACATCTTGAAGAAACATCTGATTAAGTTCATCTTGAATAGATTGATCCTCAGCAGACAATGAGGATTTTGGCTCATCAGTACTTTTCTCTGTCTCCACAGGTTTAGGTTCTTCATCATGAACAACATCTGGTCTAATATGGACTCCATGAACAACATACTGTACCTCTTCTCCATTGTGTACAGGTTGATTCTCTTCTCTAACAGGAACATAATTCATTGAAGGAGTCAAAACTTCAAGATCAAACATCCAATCAGGACCTTTTCCTTTTTGATTTTCTTGATCTTCTAAAAACTCAACATGAAGACAATCTTGAACCTTCTTGGTGACTTTGTTGTACACTCTAAATCCCTTGTTGTTGGTGCAATATCCCAATAAATAACCTTCTTCTGACTTGCCATCAAACTTACCCAAATTATCAATTGTATTAAGAATAGTGAGAGGGCATCCAAAAGGCTTCATAAAACGAATATTAGGTTTGTTTCCCATCAGCAACTCATAAGGTGTCTTCATCTGTGGTTTGGTGACTGATACTCTGTTAAGTACATAGCAAGCAGTACTTACAGCTTCAGCCCAGAATTGAATAGGTAAGTGTGAGTTTGCAAGCATTGTTCTGGCTGCTTCAATTAAAGTCCTATTCTTTCTCTCTGCAACACCATTCTGCTGTGGTGTTCTAGCAATACTGAACTCCCTCTTGATTCCTTTGTTAGCACAAAATTCATCCATAAGCTTGTTCTTGAATTCAGTTCATTTGTCACATCTAATACCTCTAACTTTCAGTCTGAGTTGGTTTTCAAGTGCTATTATAAGATCATGAATAGCATCAAAAGTATCATGCTTAAATCCCAAGAAAAATACCCAAATGAATCTACTGCAATCATCTGTCACTACTAAGCAGTACTTCTTCTTGTTCAAACTTGTAACAGATCTGAGGACCAAATAGATCCAAATGTAACAGCTCCAATGGTTCTCTAACAGTCCTTTCCTCAAGCTTCTTGCAAGAAGATTTATGTTGTTTACCCTTCTTACATGCCAAACAGGAGTGATCATTCTTGTAAGTCTTCGAAGGTAAACCTCTAACTAAATTTCCTTTGACCAACTTGTTGATATTCTTGTAATTCACATGGCCCAATCTTCTATGCCACTGATGTGCTTCTTCAAGTGATGCCTTTGCTACTAAACATGTAGCTCTTTCAGAAGAGTAAAGACTCTTCATATCCAAACTATACACATCATTGGTTCTTGGTACTTTGAGTATCACTAAGTTATCATCATCAAGCTTGAATTCAGGTGAAAGTATGAGACATTCTGTGTCAGTGAATAACACAGGATGCTTTTTGTCACAGATTTGAGAGACTGACAAAAGCTTGAACTTGAGCTCCTTCACATATCTAACATTCTCAAAATCTATGCTTCCTGTCTTGATGGTTCCTTTTCCACTAATTCTACCTCCACTAGCATCATTCCCAAATGCAACTCTTCCTCCACAATATGGCCTAAAATCTGACAGAATCTCCTTGTCTCCTGTCATACTTCCAGAGTAACCATTATCCACAATAAGATGATCTTTAAGCTCCTCTTCTAGGTTGCCCTGCACAAAGATAAAAAAGTTAGTGTCTTTTAGGAACCCAAGCCATTACTGACTTGTGTTCCCCTTGTGGAGTAACATACTCAAATTCCTTGAGTATGTAATCTTCATAGTTTTTGTAGACAGAATCAAGCATTATCTTTTGTTTCAAAACTTGTGGTGGATTTTTAGCAAAAGTTTCTTTTTCAACAAAAATCTCCTTTTTATTTTCAACAAAATCATCTTTATCAAAAATCATTGTTTCAACAGTACTTGTTGAAAGTAATGTTTGTTCATCATCAGTACTTTATTTCTTAACCCATTGAGTTTTAACTTCTGGTGAAGAGTCTCTAGATCTAACTACTTTCTTGGAGTTATAACGCCTTCTAGATTGATAGTAATTAGATCTCCTAGGGTTCCTATTCCAAGAGGTGTTTGGTGAAAACTGAGCAGACTTTGAGAAAGTCTTGTTCTTGGCTTAACAGTACCTTGGAAGTATTTGAAGGTACTGGAGGTTTTGAAAAGGGTCTTCTCTGGTGAGGGTACCTATAGTCTGGTGAGAAGTTTCTATTGTTAACCCTATGTGAATGATTCCAAGCTGGTCTAGTCTCCCTTGGTTTTTGGATGTCAGTTATGTTCTTTGGGAACTTACTTAAGTACTCTGAATGTAAGTTACAGTCCTTAATCAAATGAGTAGGACTAAAACAAACAAAACAAAGTTTTTGATCTGTAATTCCAAAGTTTCTTCTTCTATGTGTATGACCAAACCTATCTTGTCTTCTAGGTGAATGATGAAAACTGTTCTGACCAAAATTATCCCAAAAAGGTTTAGCAGTATGTTGAAAAGGTTTTCTTAAAGGTACTGCTGAAGGTGTAGTAGTACTTTGAGGTGTAGCAGTACTTTGGGGTGAAAGTACTGCTTGGCTTTGAACATCATCTACCTTAGGTGTTTCAACAGTTTCTTTTGAGATTTCAGACCTAGATTGACCTTTAAGTTTCTTCCTAAACTCTAAGCTATCTACTCCAAAAGGAGAAACATCAGGCCTAAGAGGTTGATGACTACCAGTGGGATGAGGGACTGCATGATAGGCATTATCTTTCTTAAACTCAGAAGGTGGTTCACTAACTGATTCCTCATTACTAGATGTGTCTACATAATTAATGAGTTCATCATCACTAGTGGTTATATCCTCAAAGTCACATTCATCCTGATCACTAGGTGGGTTTTCTATGTTATTAAAATCCATACCAAACCCTAAGCCAGTTTTAATGTATGCTCTTCTCTGTTTTTCAACATAAGTGACATGAGAAAGACCTGATTGTCCCCAAGCATTAAACTTTTCTAGTAATTCATCTCTCTCCTTAGTTAGTTTCTCAATTTCAGAGATCTTACAGTTTAACTTCCATTCACTTAATTTCAACTGATAATCTTGTTGTTCATACTTTTCTGCCCAAGCCATTTCATTATTTTCATGTGTTATTATTTTGGCTTCCATCGACTCTAAAGTTATTTGGTAACCTGCTACTTCAGCCCTAGCTGTTCTACACTTATCTCTTTCAGTCACATAATCATTAAGCACTTTTTGATAAAAGTTATGACACTTTGAACATACCTCAGAGATAGGGGGTGAACTTGGTGAAGTGGCTACCATGGCAAGCATAACAGGTTTAGCTTCACTCTCCATGCTCCAGTCAAAGCTTCCATAACCATCTTTAGACTCCATAGCAGCATGTCCAGTTTCCTCATCAAAAGTTTTTCTCCAGTCAAATTCTTCCACTGAATCCTCCACAGCTACCATACATGAGTTACTTGGTTCATCATCAAATTCAGCACTCCAGTCAACTTCTGATAGATTCTATTGAGCAACGAAATCTTTTGTTTTACGTAATAGGAATTTCTCTCAACTCTAGTTTTGGTTTCTCAGCCATCCTGTTTGCTTGATACTTAGCAAACCTGCATTCCCTTGCAAAATGTCCAGTCTTTTGACAATTGAAGCATTTAATCTTGGATTTGTCAAAAGTGATTCCCTGTTTTGGTTTGAAGTCTATGCCTCTTCCAGTATTCTTCATAAACTTCTTGATCCTTGCAGTGATCATAGCAACTTACCACCTGATATCAATTTCTTCAAGAGCATCCTCTTCAATCTGTGAGAGATCTTCTTCATAAGTAACAGGCAGAGTAGCTTGCTGTGCAAAGAAAGAGCACACGACTTCATCTGAGTGGGTGGTATTAGATGGTGTGGGTTGCTGAGCAAAAGTAGCGGTAGTGTAGACAGCAGTACTTTGAGCAACAGTACTTTGAGTAGGAGAAGCAGTACTTTTAGTAGAAGTACTGCCCCTCTTTTCAGATGACACAAAAGCAATACTGTGAGACTTTGAGCTTGTTTGGCCATTCATCTCATGCTCATACACCTTCAGATGAATTTAAAGATCATCAAAATCCATGGTGTCCAATCCAGGTTTTCCTCTGATCATAGTAGTAATTACATGCCATGTAGATGGCAAACTCCTTAAGAACTTAAGGTTAGCATCTTCAACTGAAACCTGTGCTTTGTACAGCTTCAGCATGCTGAGAAGATTTTGGAATCTGTCATAGGCAGCATCAAGGCTTTCTCTTTCTCCAATAGTAAAGGTTTCAAACTGCTGCTTCAACAGATTTCTG
Organism: Chrysanthemum makinoi; assembly: GCA_910596185.1. Taxonomy (NCBI): domain Eukaryota; kingdom Viridiplantae; phylum Streptophyta; class Magnoliopsida; order Asterales; family Asteraceae; genus Chrysanthemum; species Chrysanthemum makinoi. The sequence goes on from OU343224.1 coordinate 90,590,177, forward strand.
TGCATCTTCTTGGAAGCATCATTACCTCCAAATCTAGTCTTGAGAGCAGCCCAGAGTTGCTTGGCATCTTTAGCATCATGGAATTTGAGTAGGTGTCCATCTGGAATGGCAGACAACATTATGTTGAGAGCCTTCTCTTGATTTCTTATTGTAGTAGCTGGCAAGATGGGTTTAGGTGCTTTAGGTTGACCAGGAATGTCTACAGTATCTTCCATAACTTCATTACCATTTACAATCACATTCCACAGTGCATGGTCTGTGATTGCAATATACTGCCTCATCTTCATGCTCCATAGATCGTATTCGCCCTTCTTAATGATTGAAATCCTTAGTGAGGTGATGAATGGGGGTGGAACAGCTTCAGTCGACATCTTTAGGGTTTTGTTGTTTAACTAGGTTTAAACGGTTTCTTCTTAGTCAGAGTTTTCACACAAGCTCTGATACCACTTGTTGGATCGATGTACTCTAACCAAACTAACTTAAATAGCTTGTTAATGGTTTAATAACCTCGGATAAATCCTAAGTTATTAACAATGAAACACTGAGTAATCTTTATCAAGTATGCGGAATTTACTTAACAAAGCTAAGAAGAATATAACTTTATTAATAACACTAAAACTGCTTATTATGCAGATTCTTTAACAACTCTAAAACTCTAATAATGATCGTACGTACTCTCTAAAATCTCTTATAAAAAATCGTACTTGTAATACCAATCTAGGGGTCCTTTTATAGGCTTAAGGATAACCCTAATCGGTTTACAATTCTTATCCTTGTACGTCAAGTAAACAATACTTAGAAAGTTCTAGATAAACATTACTTTCTATCTTTAATCAATTACAACCGACTTTAAGCTTTACAGTACTTTGATGAATAAGCAGTACTTTGACTTTTACTTAGCAGTACTTTGACTTTTACTTAGCAGTACTTTGACTTCTTGCAGTACTTTGTCTTTCTGCAGTACTTTGTTAATCTTCAGCACTTTAACTCTTCAGCACTTTGACTTTTTGTATCCCAAAGATCGTTTATAAGCTCAGCTAGGGATAACAATAACATATACATACGCAGCGGAATAATAAAGAACATCAATGTTATTCCTAAAGGTTTTGATTCACTAACACTAACTAACCCTAGACGTTTATAGGAACACGTCTAGACTACTAACTAATAACCTAGGCGTTTACAATACATTACGCCTAAGACACACACACACCTTTACTAGACGTCTACATTATGGAAGACTTGATTAAAACCTACATCCCATGTCCTCTTTATATACTAGAGGATTAGGGTTTACAAATCTCTACTAAGGACTAATAAATAAAACTTCAAGCAAGTCCTTCCATCTTTTTGTAGGTTTTCTTCTTGTCGTATTAAGTCCCTCTTGTTTCATTCTTTTTGTCTTATCAACTCAAACATATAATTCCCAACATCTATCGTAAGTGACAAATTGACAATTTGCAGAAGACAAAATATTGATGTATTTTGTCTTTGTTTAAAAAGACTATATCAAGTAAGAGACAAGGCAGCTTTCCATAAGTCAGTGATGACACTGAGCCTGATAGTTTGCCATTCTGGGAAAGTTGACTTTCGTTGATACGGACTTCGTCTTATCTGATTTGAACTTATCCCGCCTTGTCCGCTCATTCTTCATCTTCTACTTGAGTTTGTCTTCAGTGTATGTAGTTGGTGAGGAGTTTAGGGATTCAGTGAGTTATTGTCATCACTCACTGAATCCACCATCTTCTTCTTGACTTAGTCTTCACCCTTTAAGTTCCGCCTTACTGAGTGGAGAGACTTCTTCTTCGTCTCTTACTGAGTATCCTGAAGATGGCTCACTGAGAGACTATGCACTCAGTGACCTGTTAGTGTTTAACGGTCTAAACACTTAGGGTATTTTCTATTCAAATCCTAGATTTAAGGGGTTTAGGTATTTACTGAACCCAACACAAAGGTCCATGAATGTCATTGTGAATAGGATGGAAAAGACGAGGTTGAGGTCTTAACAGGGCGTTTAGGTCAAAGGAAGGACGTGGGGACTCATGAGCTATTCGCTCAATTGTACCAAAGGATGGTAGTGGAGGTGGATTATTTAGCCTAAGAGGTAAGTCCTCCAAAAATGGGTTTAGAGATGTAGGTGGTGTGGATAATAGTTCTAATGGTATGAGAGTTGGAGATTTAGGAGGTGATGGTGACTTGGATGTTTGGATGGGAGCCGGTGGCGGAAAGTTAGCAATGAGAGTTTTTGTTGGTGGTGGAGTGGTGACTACAATAGGTGATTTTGGAGGTGGTGTAGGAGTGGTCAAAGTAAGAAAGTTCTCATCTCTTATGGGAGATGAGATGGTTAGAGGAGAGGAATCAGAAGATGAGCTAATGTTGACAAAGCAACATGGTCTAACTCATTCTAGCCGTTCTCTTGCAAGGTTTTTTTGATGGAGAAGAGGTGGATGACTTAGTCATTTTTGCTTAAGCTTGTTCTAGTAGATGAGAGAAATTGAGAAGGTGTCAGGATGATCATCTTAGAAGCTCTTAATTTATAGGATTATAAAATTATAGAGAAATGTGTTTGATTTGATGTTAAACCGTAGAAAAAGGGAGGTTTCTAATGATTTGGAAGGGTTTTTAATGCTAGTCAGATCATCTAAGTCAAGCCATACAAGAAGGATGGAGTGAAGAGACAAAGATATGCAATAAATGTGTTCTAATGATTGAAGGATCTTGAGAATCAGATCACCCACGGATTACAAGGAACCAAATTTTTGGTTCCTTTCTTTATGAAAAAGGGTTCCTTGGATGAATTTTTGAAATTTTTGAATTTTGGTGGGAAATGGATATCCTATGTGTCTAAGTGTGTTAAACTAGTTCTAATATGAATAAAAACTAGTAAAAACTATCCTAGAAGAAAATTATGGTAATTTGGAATGTTGAAATTAGTGAAATTCTGAAAATTACCTGGGGAATCCACGGCACCAATTTTTTGCACAGACGGACCAAAATTTTGGTGCCGTTTGGTCAGCCTGTACAGGTATGGCGGCACCAAAATTTTCAACAGACGGAACCAAAAAAATGGTGTTGTCTGATCCGTGGTGCCCATAATTCTTCACAGACCCATTTTTTTGACCATCGGGTACATTTCCAAAACCTGAAATTTTTCTTAAAACATATGGCAATAACTATTTCTAGTTAGGAACAGTCAATAACGCATACACAAACATAGTGGAGCATCGGTTTTCAACAAGGGTTAATGATTTTCACTTAAAAGTGAAAATAGGTAAAATTTGATAACACTCGTGTGCTATCCCCCTGCATGAACCGGTTAGCATACATCAATGTTTTAAGTTAGTTTATCATCCTATGAAGTGAAAACACACAAATAACATCATACATCATTGTTTCTTGTCTTGTTCCAAACACTCCCTTAAACCTCACTTATCCAACTTTTTGTAAATCTTTGTCATCATCCTTCCAAGGCACTTGAGCATCCCCTTGGTTTACTTGAACTCCGCCGATTCGTTCTCAATCTCAGGAAGAGAGGCATAGTATTCATGAGGTTGTAGCCGAGAGTTGGGGAGACCATCTTCGGAGCTATTTGAAGATGATGATGATGAAGGAGTTGGAGGTTTTGGCCTTTTACCTTTTGCCTTAGTCTTGGACACTCGCTCGTCACTCAAGGGCACAAATATGTGAGGGATGATAGAATAATCTAGTTTCAACCCTTTTGGACTTGGTGAAATGGGTGCAAAAGCTCTATAGAGACGGGTGAGTAGCATCTCGTATGGAAGAGCAACGAAGCCTTGAGTAGGTATATATACCATTCTCCTAGCAATATAGTAAGCTAAGTTGAATGGTTGACGAGTGGACAAGTTGTAGAGCATGTGACAAAGGCAAGCATTGATGTGGTCTCTATTTCCTATGGTGCTAATGACATTGGCTCTAAGGAGTTCATCCCACTTTTTGAATTCAGGCTTGAGCTCATTGAGTTCCATACCGTATGGATATTGGTTGACTTCCTTTCCCACTCGAGTGACACGGGTTGGTGCTACCCTGATAACATCAAATAGTCCTGAAAATTAAGTGTCAATTTCCCCCGATAATGCTTGTAATTTATATCATTTATATGGATTTATGCTTGCTTTCCATTTTTTTTCACTTTCAGGTAAATTACGACCATTGGAGCTTAAGAGACGCGGAACTGGAGAAATATCTAAAGATTTATCACAGTATGCTATTTTGAAGAAGTTACGGCGTAACTCGTCTCTCACATTACGCCGTAACTATTGCGTGACTCAGAAAACCAACTTATCATAAGGTTACGGCGTAACTCTTCCCAAAGGTTACGACGTAACTACATTAGGTCAAATGAGGTTTCACGCCGCTGATACTTACGCCGTAACTACTGCATCTCTTACGACGTAACCGAGTTTATTGAAGACTACGGCATAACAACTCATTAGGTTACGCCGTAACCAGCAGATCTAGTGCATTATTCGAAGAAATAGAAGGTTACGGCGTAACTCCTATATTGGTTACGACGTAACCCAGATCTGGCCTATAAATACCCCATGAATTCCAGCATTTCTATTCATTCCATTCCACACACAACACTCATAGAACGTGGTAAAAAGCTCAAGGCAGTTCTAGAGGAGCATACGGAGCTGTCTCCAAGGAAGAAATCACTCCCCTACGATAAGCATTAGCGTTTTATATTTCTTTTACTTTCAATTCATGTATTTCGTACCTTTGAATATTGAATTGGTTTGCATGATTAATATGAGCGGCTAAGCACCTTTTGGTGCTGGCCTAGTTATGATTCCTTAATGGTTTTGTTTGCGTTTACTTTACTTCTGTATAATTATTTCTAAGTGCATGCATGCATAGTTTATTGGTAGCCACCATTGGTTTGGTAGTTTTGAATGGCGGTAGAGGCCAATTGCCTAGGAGATATGACCAACTGAACCTAGGTAAGCGGACTGAGATGGGAAGGGTAAGATATGACCAACTGACGACCCTTTCTACTTGTGCGATTTGACCAACTGATCACCTATCGTTTGGATGAACTTAAGAATTAGGGGGTGCGTGTCTAAGTTCCTAACGGCTGGGCATTCACTATTATAAATCTAGCATGTAGTTGTACTTAATGACTTGGCTTAGGGGACCAGGAACAACAGGACTTATGAGGGGACACCTGACTTCTCCTGTGGTGGCATCTTTGATGATGGGTTAGGGCGAATTGACTAAATGTTGTCCTCTCGACTTTGACCCCACCTGAAGTAATTGGAAGTAAGTAGACGTAGACATAACTAGCTAGGAGGATTAACTAGGTTAGCACCACTTTCCTCAATTGATTTCCCTTTACCATTTATCTGCTTTATTTTATTCTGCTTTAGTAGTTTAATTAATTAAACCCCTTTCGAAACCATTATTAATCTGTGACATCTAGACTTAGTAATAATCCATCACACATAGCTCTTGGGACGACCTCGGCTTTACCGATTACTACACTACACACGACCGGGTACACTGCCCGTTAGTGCACTAGGGTAGACCATAGTTATAACAAGACATTATAAATATTAAGACCTGGTCAGTAAAACCTGCATCAAGTTTTTGGCGCCGCTGTCGGGGAGTTATTTTAGGATTGATATTAAGTCTTTCATTTCGTTTTAAAATTTTCTCACGATCATATTTCAAGTTTTCAGGTACCATGAAAGTTGTTAACATCGACGACCTCACTCTTGAGGAATATTTGGCATTAACAAGAGAAGAACAAGGACCAGGTGATTGTTAGGCCAGCTATAATAGAAGATGCTCAATTGGAAATCAAACCTCAATTCATGAGGGAATTACGTGCAAATCCCTTCTCTGGAAGCATCACCGATGATGCTCATGAACATGTAGACAACGTCGAGTACATTGTCAACCTATTCAAGATTCCCAGAGTCTCACACGATGCTATAATGTTACGAGTATTCCTTATTTCTCTTACGGGAGCGTCAAAAAGATGGGTTGATCGATTACCTACTGGGACTGTCAACACTTGGCCTATCTTAAAAAAGTGTTTCATTCAGAGATACTATCCTCCATCAAAGACGACTAAGCAATTGGAAGAAATCCATAACTTCAAGCAAGAGGGTGATGAAACGTTATACCAAGCTCGGGAAAGATATAACGAATTGTTATACAAATTCCCTACTCATGATCTCAACAGCTAATAGAAGGTGAACGTCTTCTACAAGGGTCTGAACATCTCCTCAAGACAAATGATTGATTCTCAAGGGCCGATTCCTAGTATGACACCCACTCTGGCTTTAGAAACTATTCAAAAAATGGCAGACCACTCTCACAAATGGCACAATGGAGGGAGCAACCGAAGTAAGAATGGAGATATGGAAGGCCTTGCAGCAATAAACAACAAATTAGAAAGCCTTGGAAGAGAAATGAAGAAGCTCAAGGAAAATGTGCATTCCATTCAAGTAGAACAAAATGGGACTCCACCTTCTAAAGAATGTTCCTCCAATGAAGAAGTTAAAAGGATTGGAGAATTTAAATATGGAAGAGAATCCCCTTTCAACAACTACAATAATAACGGGCCCAGATATCATGAAAAATCCCCTGGGTTCTACACAAGAATCAACAACAATCCTCCTAAACCTAGCCTTGAAGAAATAATGCACAGGCACATCGAAGAATCTACGAAAAAGGGAGATAAACTCAAGGAATGGATGGTCAAGGTGAAGGAGGACACCAATATGAACCTACGTAACCAAGATGCTGCGATTAAAAACCTCGAAACACAAATTGGGCAAATGGCTAAAAACCTTGAAACAAGTAATGCTAAAGCCATTGCCTGCAAGGCCATATTTGCGCAAGATAAAGCAAAGAAAGAGCAGTGCACATCCTCTATCACTAATGATCTTTTCGGGATTAACTACCTAAGAGAGGATGATAAATCAGAAGACGACGAGGTCCTACCAAGCCAACTTCCTGAAAAACAGCAATACCAGGAAAGTTTTCTTCTCCCATGCACTATTGGTAACATTAAGATTCCCGCATTAGCTGATTTAGGGGTCGGGGTAAACCTTATCTCTACCACTTTATTTGAAAAAATCAAACTTACCAATTTAAAAGAAACAACTATTATGATTGAAATGGCTGATTCCTCTAAGGCTGTACCAAGGGGAATTGTGAATAATGTGCTTCTAAAAATTGGAAAATTTTTCTTCCCTATCGATTTTGTGGTTATTGACATGGGGAAGCGGGAGGCTTACAACTTAATTGTTGGAAGACCTTTTCTGGCCACTTGTAGGGCTCAGATTAAGGTTTTTGAAAAACAAATTTCTTTGGGAACGGAAAATGAATGAATAACTTTTAGTATGAAAGAGAATTTAAAACCAAAAATTGAAATTTCAAATAATGTTGACGTTGTTAATGTTCAATCGCTAGATCCCACTCTACACTCTAATCCTATTACTGACGGTAGTAGAGAGAATTTTGATAATTATAAGCAGAAACAGGAAGAAATTTTCCAAAGCATTAAGGAAACTCCGGATCCAAACAAACATTTTTGCAACTCGATGTCAACCAAGGATAACGAATCAGTGACAGCATGGCCACCATTTACTCGTCCTCAAAAATGTGAAAGAAAGGCGAATGAATGGATATACCCTCATAAGGGAGAGAGACATGATGTTGAGTTAGTATTGGAAGATTGGTACAAAATAAGATTTGGGAACTCAAAAATCCATAAGGGGCTGGTTAAGCAGTATAAGTACAATCATCTCACTGACACAGTAGACGGTGCAAGATCCAGCATCAGTATTATTAGTAGTGTTATTACTGAAGATGATGACCGGGGAAAATCATGGCTTTCACATAAGTTTGGAACAAATGGCATCAATAATTCTACAAGGAAAAAAAGGTTGGACAAATGGATGAATGAGTGCCAACGAGTGGTGGAAGTGGGCCAGATCCAAAGGCCCCCATAGAAGCCCGGCGGCTCTGAGTCTAACTTAAAGACTCGTAAATAAAGAAAAGTGCTCTTTCGGGAGACAACCCAAATTATCCCTTTCTTTTATTTTGTTTCCAATTATTGTTGGGTTTTGTGTTTTCTAACTATTTATGCAGGAAACAGTAATTGCTGCTGAAGTTTGCTGATCTGAACAGAGTTACGGCGTAACTCATTTTGGTGATTACGCCGTAACCAACCTTTTAGCAGCAGAATTTTTGACGCATTACCAATTACGGCGTAATACCATCTCAGTGGTTACGCCGTAACTACTCGCTTTGCAGCTTATACCAGGTTTTGCCAGTTACGGCGTAACTCCCTCAAAAGAGTTACGACGTAACCTTCCTCTGCTTTAATTCTTTCATTTTAAAACTCAATAACCTTTTATTAGTATTTTAAATGAACTTTGTGGGTGTGTTCCCTGTAAACCCTCACGAGACTTCACTCATCCACTTGGGACACCAAGTGGTTTAAAAGGCATGTTGCATTCACTAAATGCAACCGTGATTCCTACGAAAGTGAGTTAGGTTTGTTTTTCATTTTTCATTTTTTATTTTGTCTTTTTAGAATTATGCTTTTCGGTAGTGTGATTTCAGGGATTGAATTTTGTTCATGATGCTTATACGAAGGCACGTCTCTTTTTCGTGGGCCTTCCTTCTTTATGGAGCAAATTTCAGGGAAGTTCTCGCTCTAATTCTACCTTTCTCTTCACCGTTATTTAATTCTTAGTACAAAAGGGACTTTGTACAATTCTAGCGGGGGGACGGGAGTAGAATTATCTCTTGAACTTTATTTCGCCCTTATTTTTCTAGTTTATTTTGAAAAATTATGGCATTTTTAAAATTTTGACATGTTTTTCTTAACTTAACTAGATTAGACCTTAGCCGAGCACATACAACCCTTGATATTATATGGTGAGATTAGCCTTATCCGTTTCCAATATTTTACCCCAAATCCACCAAATTATGAGTGTGCCGGTAGCTTGTAAACTTTAGAACTTGGCCTTTGCATCATTTCGAGACCATAGACGAGGTATGTTGAGTTAGCTCGATGTATTTGGACTTTTCAGTTTTAAAAGGCAATATTATAGGATTATCACCCAAATAGCCTACCATTGTGTGTCTATCGATTAGTCACCTCGACTTTTCGACCCCCATGTGAAACCCTTTTGTTGCACTCATCTTTAGTGCAAGATACCCCTAGATACACCCTTCTGAGCCATTCCTTTCATTTTGTTAACCCGATATATTGTTTCGATACACCTATACACCTTAGCCTACCTTGTAGTCTTTATTTGTGATTGGGCAGTCATCATTTGCCTAAGTTCAAGGTTCGAGTGGAAAGGTTCGGAAATCACGCTTTCATCGAAAACATTTCTGAAGATCATTGAAGACCCCCAGAATTCCCATTGTTCATCTCAAGTGGGGTGATATTATGTTATGTTATTATTGTTATGTTAAAAAAAATTGTTCTGATTATGTTATTGTAAAGTGCGATGTTATAAGCACTATAGTATGAGCTTTATTGATTTAGTATCGAGGAGGCCACCTCGGTCACATTTGAAGATTGGAGTTGGTAGTTATGCCAACAGTTGGAGAAAAGGTAGTGTGCCCATCACGACGTCCTCTAATGACACATCTACCTTGTATTTCATGATCCGGTTTCTTGACTTCAAAACTTGAACTCTGGGCGGACGGTAAGTAGTGATGACTTGGTTATAAATTTAGACTACCTGCTTGTTTTTTATTTTACACCAATTATATATCCCATGTCTTATCCTACCCTTTAGTCATGAAGCGTGTCTAGGTGATGCAGCGAGCAATCTTTGGTGTCTTGGCCATGGATTTGGTCATGTATCTTTGATTTTTTCCACTTCGCCGTGACATGTTAGTAATGACGAGTCACCCCTTAACCTTTGTCGTGTCTACCCATATTGCCTTCGAGAATTGTTTATCCCTTAACACTAGTGGTGGAGATTTGTGTAACCGCCAAGCTTATGATAGAATACATGCTATGACTGTGCGATTGAGTGATCACCCCGAAATTGACACTTAAAATAGTTGAGAGATTTGAGTGTTTTGTTCCCCTTTCGTGAGGTGTTCGGCTTTGTTTTATTCTAGCATAAGGGATTTGTAAACTCATATTTTCCAGGTTATGGGAGATATCTTTTTAGGAATCTTTCTAATAAGGTCTACTTGAGGGCAAGTAGAGTTCAAGTGGAGGGATATTTGATAACATCAAATAGTCCTGAATATTAAGTGTCAATTTCCCCCGATAATGCTTGTAATTTATATCATTTATATAGATTTACGTTTGTTTTCCATTGTTTTTCACTTTCAGGTAAATTACGAGCATTGGAGCTTAAGAGACGCGGAACTGGAGAAATATCTAAAGATTTATCACAGTATGCTATTTTGAAGAAGTTACGGCGTAACTCGTCTCTCACATTACGCCGTAACTATTGCGTGACTCAGAAAACCAACTTATCATAAGGTTACAGCGTAACTCTTCCCAAAGGTTACGACGTAACTACATTAGGTCAAATGAGGTTCCACGCTGCTGATACTTACGCCGTAACTACTGAATCTCTTACGACGTAACCGAGTTTATTGAAGACTACGGCATAACCACTTATTAGGTTACGCCGTAACCGGCAGATCTAGTGCATTATTCGAGGAAATAGAAGGTTACGGCGTAACTCCCATATTGGTTACGGCGTAACCCAGATCTGGCCTATAAATACCCCATGAATTCCAGCATTTCTATTCATTCCATTCCACACACAACACTCAGAGAACGTGGGAAAAAGCTCAAGGCAGGTCTAGAGGAGCATACAGAGTTGTCTCCAAGGGAGAAATCACTCCCCTACGATAAGCATTAGCGTTTTATATTTCTTTTACTTTCAATTCATGTATTTCGTACCTTTGAGTATTTAATTGGTTTGCATGATTAATATGAGCGGCTAAGCACCTTTTGGTGTTGGCCTAGTTATGATTCCTTAATTGTTTTGTTTGCGTTTACTTTACTTTCGTACAATTATTTCTAAGTGTATGCATGCATAGTTTATTGGTAGCCACCCTTCGTTCGGTAGTTTTGAATGGCGGTAGAGGCTAATTGCCTAGGATATATGACCAACTGACCCTAGGTGAGCGGACTGAGACGGGAAGGGCAAGATATGACCAACTGACGACCCTTTCTACTTGTGCGATTTGACCAACTGATCACCTATCGTTTGGATTAACTTAAGAATTAGGGGGTGCGTGTCTAAGTTCCTAACGGCCGGGCATTCACTATTATAAATCTAGCATGTAGTTGTACTTAATGACTTGGCTTAGGGGACCAGGAACAACAGGACTTATGAGGGGACACCTGACTTCTCCTGTGGTGGCATCTTTGCTGATAGGTTAGGGCGAATTGACCAAATGTTGTCCTCTCGAATTTGACCCCACCTGAAGTAATTGGAAGTAAGTAGACGTAGACATAACTAGCTAGGAGGATTAACTAGGTTAGCACCACTTTCCTCAATTGATTTCCCTTTACCATTTATCTGCTTTATTTTATTCTGCTTTAGTAGTTTAATTAATTAAATCCCTTTCGAAACCATTATTAATCTGTGACATCTAGACTTAGTAATAATCCATCACACATAGCTCTTGGGACAACCTCGGCTTTACCGATTACTACACTACACACGACCGGGTACACTGCCCGTTAGTGCACTAGGGTAGACCATAGGTATAACGAGACATTATAAATATTAAGACCTGGTCAGTAAAACCTGCATCATACCCTTTCATTAAAGAGGTGCTCACGAATGACGTCCTTGTTTACCAAAGGAGTTTGGTAGGGAAGAGAGCGGTCATGGATAGCATCAAGGATAGTGAGTGACCACATATCCGAGTAAAGGCACGTACCAAGGCAAGGAATTCTTAACACTTGAGCAAATTGGTTTAGAGAAATGGAGTAGTCATTTTGATTGATCCTAAACCTAAGAGCCATTTGATTATCCTCATTTGTGAAAGAGACAACACTAGCATAAAATTCTAGGACAAACCTAGGACAAATTGGTTCATCGATGTCAAGGAGATAATCGAAGTTGATAGTGGTTAGTTCTTGACGGAGATTAGTTCCGTCGACAAAAGAGGAATGAATGGTCCTACCCTTATGGAAATATCTTTTCTCTAGACTCTTAAAGATTTCAACTTGTTATTTAGTGAGGCCCTTGGTTTTGTGATGTTGAGGGATGTAGTTAAGAGTGTCCTTGTGGTCGTGAAATTTCGCGGCTACCATGTTTGTTCCTATTAGCAAGAATTTATAAGTTTTAGTAAAAACAAAAACAAACTTAGCGTTTTTGTTCTAGTGTGTGTCTATATGAAAACAATTTGGAGTTGCGGTTATCTCGACTCATTTTATGCATAAAATGGTTTTTAATGGGGGTGTTTTGCAAAAGGTGAGAGATAACCCAAACGCTCCTAATTCAATGTGGCTTCATTTGAATATACCCGGGAATGCATATTAGTTATGCATTACCTTTAGTATTCAAGAGACATATGCAAGTGATGAAAATTACGTTTCTATTTGTATTAACAATGAAAAATTGTTTTTCCTACAAGTGAGAAGTTTTTCAAAATTTTGACATGGGGTTTTTGTTTAATTAGAATAATGCCTTATAGTAATTATCTTTTAAATAGTGGAAACATGATTAGTTTATGCAATTTGACAATGTACTTCATAATTTTAGTAACTAGTTATGCAATTTACCAATTGAGTTCATGTTTTGTACAAGAATATACATAATCCCCATGTAATGGTTTTGTGCATAAATTAGAATCCTATACTCATAATTAAGAAAAGTAATGTAGTTAGGATACTTACAATGATGTTTTTTTCAGTGATTAGTGGGAGAAGAAACCTTAATAATGAGTTAGGTGTGTTGGTGGTTCATTTTGGTAAAGTGAATTGTGGAGAAGAAGATTTTTTGTATTTAGAATTTTGGCTACTGTTGTCACCACAGACCAAACGGACCCAAATTTTTGGTTCCATCCGTTTGGTCGTTTGGTGCCATGGGAACAGTAGAAGATTTAAGCTAAATTGTTTTGTTTTGGTTATTCTAAGGTTTAAGCTATATTTTAACTACATGTTTGGTTCCATTAATCCTAATCCAAGTCTAAGAAGATTAAATGATTCTTGTTTGAGAGGTTTAGTTAGAATGTCAGCAATGTTATCTTCGAAGGATACTTTCTCAATTGATATTTTTCCTTTTTGAACATTTTCGCGAAGGAAGTGATGGCCGATTCCAATATGTTTCGTTTGAGCATGTTGGACGGCATTTTTGTTGAGATCAATAGCTCATTTGTTGTCGCAAAGTATAGAGATATCGTTGAGATGAATTCCGTGATCCACGAGAGCTTGCTTCATCCAAAGAGCTTGTTGACATGCTTTTTCGACTGAGACGTATTCGGCTTCAGTAGTTGAGATAGCTAGAGTCGTTTGTTTCTTTGCAAACCATGAGGTAAGACAATGTCCAACAAAAGTACAAATACCACTTGTACTTTTTCTATCGACAGTCACCGGCATGGTCCGAATCGGCATACACTATAGTTTCTACACCCGTTCCTTTGGGATACCGTAATCCTAAACATGTCGTTCCCTTAATGTATCTAAATATCCGTTTCAAGGCTTCTAAGTGTGATGCTTTGGGATCTTCTTGAAAGCCGTGAGATAGAGTAGGCTACCGATCATTCCTCTATATTTAGTGTTATCTACCGATTCACCTTCCTCATCCTTGGTGAGTTTTGTGTCCGAGGACATGGGTGTTTTAGTTGCTTTTGAGTCTTCAAGACCAAATTTCTTAAGCATATCTTTTATGTATTTAGATTGGTTAAAGAATATGCCATCTTCTAGTTGTTTGATTTGAAGTCCTAGAAAGAAGTTTAACTCACCCATCAAAATCATCTCAAACTCTTCATGCATGATTTTAGAAAAATCATCACATAGCTCTTGACAAGTTGATCCAAATATGATGTCATCAATGTATATTTGAACTATAATAATGTGTGATTCCCTTTTCTTGGTAAAGAGAGTATTATCTACTAATCCCATGGTATATTTGTGTTCTACTAAGAAAGTCTTAAGCCGATCGTACCAAGCTTTTGGTGCTTGCTTAAGTCCGTATAATGCCTTCTTAAGTTTGAAGACATGATGTGGTTTTTCAAAGTCGGTAAAACCGGGAGGTTGAGCAACATATACTTCTTCGTTAATGAACCCATTTAGGAAAGCACTTTTAACATCCATTTGAAATAATTTAAAGTCATGAGCACATGCATATGCAAGTAAGATTCTAATAGACTCGATCCTAGCTACCGGTGCATAAGTTTCGTCGTAATCAATCCCTTCTTGTTTATTATAACCTTGTGCGACAAGCCTAGCTTTGTTTCTAGACACTACATCGTTTTCATCCATTTTATTTCGAAAAACCCATTTCATTCCAATTATAGTTTGATTTTTAGGTTTTGGAACAAATTTTCAAACATCATTTGTAACAAATTGGTTTAGCTCTTCTTGCATAGAAATTACCCAAGATTCATCTTTTATTGCTTCGTTTATATTTTTTGGTTCAATGGTTGGTACAAAGCAAAAGTAGTTACTTTGATTTTGGGCTTGTGATCTTAATGTTCTTTGATTTAATTCTCCTATGACTTTTTCAAAAGGATGACTTTTGGATTCTGTGATGTTTATAACTTCATTATTTAATGGTTCATCTTCCTTGTCATTTTCAATTATTTCTTGACTTTCAACAAATTGACTTTCAACTAAGTCATCATCTACCAAAGGTGATGTCTTAGAGGGAGTTGGACTTTCGTCGAATGTTATGTTCAATGATTCCTCGATTCTCATTGTTTCTTTGTTTAAAACTATATATGCTTTGCTAGTTTGTGAGTAACCAAGAAATACACCTTCATAAGACTTTGGTTCAAATTTGGTGAGATATTTTTTGGTATTAAGAATGAAACATTTACACCCAAACACTCTAAAATATCCTAAAGTCGGCTTTTTGCCTTTATATAATTCATATAGTGTTTTGTTCAAGAAAGGACGTATTAAAACTCTATTTAAAATGTATGTAGAGGTATCAACGGCGTTACACCAAAACTTTTGAGGTATGTTTTGTTCATTAAGCATTGTTCTACTCATTTCTTGAATAATTATATTTTTACGTTCTACAACTCCATTAGATTGGGATGTTCGAGGAGCCGAGAAGTTATGTGTTATACCATTTGTATTACAAAAGTTTCCAAATTGTGTTTCATTGTCGAACTCGCGACCATGATCCGTTCGGATCGACACAATGTTAACACCTAGTTGATTTTGAATTTTCTTACTAAGTATTTCAAATTTATCAAAAGCTTCATTTTTAGTTTTCAAAAACATTGTCTAAGTGAACCTTGAGTAATCATCTACTATAACTAAAGTGTAGAGGTTCCCTCCATAGCTTCTTATAGCGGATGGACCAACCAAGTCCATATGCAAAAGCTCTAGGCATTTAGATGTGGAAACCATGTTTTTAGCTTTATAACTACTATGAATTTGTTTACCTATTTTGTAAGCGTCGCAAAAGTGTTGATCGTATTTCAATTTTGGTAGGTTTCTAACTAGCTCTTTTGAGGATAGATTTTGGATGAGTCTCATATTAGCGTGACCTAATCGTCTATGCCAAAGAGTAGAGTTATCATCTAAGGTTGTTAGACATAGTTTGTCTTTAGATGTTCTATCTATTTTCATGACTTATATGTTATTTTTCCTAACTCCGTTAGCTATGGTGATACCATCTTTTAGTATTTTACTACTATTTTCTTCAAATATTACTTTATACTTTTTATCACATAGTTGGCTAATACTAAGTAGAAAAAGGTCCTCATCTGGTGATGCAAGTGCCCCAAAGAAAAAGAAAGTTGCTGATGAAAGTGGGACAAGAAAGAAAAAAGCTACAACTGGTGGTAATGGAGGATCACAGAAAAAAAGAAAGTTGCAGGGTGATCTGTTTTGTGTCTGTTTGAAGTATGTTTTATGTATGTTTGGTGTCTGTTTCATGGTATGTATTGCAGTGTTGCAGTATTGCAATATTGGTTAAGGTAGACTTTTAGTAGTGGTTATGATTAGTAATGTGTATGACAGTGCTTATCTATCTTGTATTAACTTATGGATTCTGTTTTGTGTCTTGTGAATTCTGTAATGCGTATGGTTAAGTTTGACTATTAGTAGTCAAACTAGTTTTCTATAAAAAGCACAATTCACTTTAGCTATTCCATTTTAGCACAATTGCAATATGCATCCAATTTATGTTGTAATGGTTAAGTTTGACTATTAGTAGTCAAACTAGTATTGTAAAAGAAGTTACAGTTGACATTTTAGTAGTCAAACTAACCAAATACAAATCAAAAACTCACAAAATTACTCAAATCTAATCTTTTTCATTTATTAACACAAAAGACTGCCTACATTACAACAATACTTGACCTTTACATATCAACTTAGGCCAAGATGTACATTACCACAATACTAAAAAAACCTAACCAACTAAACATCAAATACATCTTTGTCTTTCTTAGTTGACTTTTCAATTCTTCAATGGCACTTTCATGCCTGTTCCTAGCCCTTAACAATCCAGGGATAATTTGAACAGTACGCTCACACATTGGAGGATCAAACCAGTCAATCCAACCACATCGTGATCCCTGTACCTGAAAAGAAGACAATTAAGTTTTTGGGTTTTGATTAAACCACATACTTCGGATTTTATAACTTACAGGAATGGGGCAACTGTAAAAACGGTGCCCTGTATTTTCCAGTGTCCAAGAAGTTTTGATTATGCATACTCGACCACACCTACACCAAACCATGATTGGAAAATAGTTTTTTGTGTTTTAGGGTTTTTAATTTTGCGTATATGTGTCATTTAGGGGTTTAATTTTATCTGGGGGTTGAGAGAATAAATGGGGGCGGGTATTATAAAGGGGGTGGAAGAATATGAGCTGAAAAGACCCAAATGCCCTCACAATTTAAACACTTAACGGTCAAACTAACGGGACATCCAAATTAGGGACTAAAAGAGTGCAACGTTTCAAAAATAGGTATCTGTGAGGTAATTAAAATGACTTAGGGACTAAACTTGCAATATGAGCAAACCACAGGGACCAACCGTGTAATTTTTTCAAATATAAATAAACGTTTTTACGGCTTATTTGTATTAACGTGATCCTAACACATTGCCAACTTGTGGGGAGGGTAAAAGGCACATCAAAGAACAATTCAATATCAAGACTTTCTCAGTTCTAGATTGCAGCAAAAGAGCAGATTCAATGTATTGAAGACTTGTAATATCATTTGATGTGACAGTGTAAAGGTTGTAATTGTTTTGTACTAGTTGTAATGGTTTTGTTAATACAAATAAGCCGTAAAAACGTTTATTTATATTTTACTATCTTCTAATGTTTTGTCGATAACAAACGTAAAATCAAATTAACGAAACAAATAAAATACGTAAACTGTTTGAGCCAATAGTTTTCTAACACACTTACGTTTTCACATAAAACACTAAAACAAGTATAAGTGTTTTTATGATTTAGTAATACATATGTACAACAACTAGTGTTTACATATTTGGGCAAATATATACTTAAAGTAGTATATACTAAAATGGGTAAAAACTAACAAATGGTATTGACCCATAATCCATGGTATTGTCCAAACCACTTGACTTGGTACATTGAACTTACAAGATACATTGTATCTAATAAGTAACCCATGGATCAACCCATAACCCATGACCCATGACCCATAACCAAAATACCCATGGGTAAAGAGGAGCGTCCCACGGATCCCTAGCTTTACGCTAGCCGGATCCCTTGTGGGAGGGATCCGTGGGATCCGGGGAACAGTGAACTTTCTCCTCTATAAAAAGTGAGCCATTTCTTCCTTTTGGCTCACAACTTTCACACATACTTTCTCCAAGTATTGTACCTCTCTAACCACTTATCCTAAGGGATCTTTCTATGTAGTTTGTCTATTGTTTTTGTGTGATTCTCTAGGTTCCTCTTAAAGGCGAGATCACCACTTCTTGAAGTCGAGCAAGCTCAAGTCCATGAGTTGCCATGCTTCGTCATCATCAAGACAACGAAGGTTCTCTTGTTGATAGTTCTTTCTTTTCTCCATAGAGATGTTGTGTTGAAGGCATTAGTGAAGGATGCCGAAAGAGTCAAGACGAAAGCACTAGTGAAAGGTGCTTAACGCCCGTGTCAAAAGCATTGGTGAAGAATGCTAAAGGTGTCAAGTCAAATGCATTAGTGAAGGATGCCTAGGAATCAAATCAAGTGGCATTAGGGAAGAATGCCTAGGTCGTATAATCGATGAGGTGCATCGTTATACATATAAGTATTAGTTTATTTCCAAGGATGGTGATATCCTTGATGGTGTTGTAATAAGGAGTGGATCTCCTTAAGATTAGGTGTTGTGTTGTGATGGGTAGTAGTTCCTCCATATTAATGGAACTAGGTGCTTAGCCTAGTACCTAATAAAGGGTAGGCGACGTTGTGACAGGATTAGTTCTCCTTGGAGTGAAAGAACTCGGTGGTTAGCCTAGCACCGTATAAAGGGTAGGCGACGTTGTGTTAGGTGTGGTTCGCCTTGGTGTGAAAGAACTCGGTATTTAGCTTTGTACCAGAAAAAGGTGTAAGCGACGTTGTGAAGGCTTCTCCGCCATAAGGAGATTGGTGTAGTGTTTACGAACTCTCGAGTAGGTGACTCGGGGAGTGGAGTAGGGCAAGGAAGGTGTCCTTGTAGCCGAACCACTATAAATACTTGTGTCGTGGTGATGTGCTTCTTACTCTTTATCTTTCATTACACATTTATATATCTATCTATCAACGTCCAACATAAACAACTAAATAGATTGAC
The DNA here is from genome assembly GCA_910596185.1 of Chrysanthemum makinoi. Taxonomy (NCBI): domain Eukaryota; kingdom Viridiplantae; phylum Streptophyta; class Magnoliopsida; order Asterales; family Asteraceae; genus Chrysanthemum; species Chrysanthemum makinoi. The sequence continues at coordinate 90,609,135 of OU343224.1, forward strand.
ATAAGTCGATCTAAATATTTTAAAACGAAGTTTTAATTGATAAAACTATTCAAACCCCCTTTCTAGTTTTCCACAGGTTTCGTATTAGTTAGTTATTTTGTTAGTTAGCTTAGTCAAAGTGTAATAATATAACTACTCACTCTTCATTCCATTTTGTAACAAATTCTATAATATATTTCGCTTTCCCTCTCACTACTCTGGCTAAATTCTCAACAGCTAGGAAAATCTATAAATACTTTGAGATATTATAATTGCTCTTGTTAGTAAATGTAGTTATATCAATATATGTTTTACTAATTGTTTTCAAACCATTTAGGTTTAAAATATGCATGTAATTTGTAAACTCTATACACCGTAATATCGTTGACGATTTTATTTTTTTTTACCATCACCTCATATTTATGTTTCTTTAAGTTAAAGATTTTTGAGTTACATGTATAAATTACGGTAATGAATTCAGGACTAAAAGTGATCGAATGTACATTTTTATTTTCATTTTATTTTTTTGAATTGTAGCATAAAAGAAAAGATTAACAAAAAAGTATGATTTCAATAGAATGATTCAGTTTAATAAAAATTAAGTTCATTTGTGCATTTCGCTAAATTCGGAATTCTTTTGAAATAGCATGACAAAGTAAAGTACTACTGGGATCACGTGATACAACGAGACACCCTCCCGTGATACAATGAGACACCCTAATTCCGTCCATGATTTATTAGTGTTAATTAGTATTTTAAAATATTACTACCTCCGTCCCAAAATTATAGTCTCTTATTGACTTTTTTGGTCTTTGTTTATCAACTTTGACCATAAATATTTTTGTTTGTGTTATACAATAGTTGATGAAAAATATACTAATGAAAATACATTTAAAACCCAATCGATTCATATATTTTGCATCAATTATTATATAACACAAACAAAAATATTTAAGGTCAAAGTTCTAAAAGAAAGACCGAAAAAGTCAATAGGAGACTATAATTTTGAGACGGATGGAGTAATAAACATGAAACATGTATTAATAATAATCTAACATTACTTTACTTTAATTAAAGCAGATATACCTTTTAAAGTAAGTTTCAAACCTAAAATTTTTAAGTCGATTAGTAAGTACCAAAACAATTGACTTCACACAAGTTCTTTTCGCGAATGTACCTTCCCTTACTCCTTTGACCCCCACCATGGCACAATTGAATCACATAAACACATACATATAATTGTCGATATACATAATTACAAATGAACTGTCTTATTCAGTTTTTAAGGATTTTGGACTCAACAATTTGGGTTGCTAACTCAACGGTAGAGTACTCGGCTATCCCCATGCCAAAAATATTTACGATGTTCAGTAGCTTTTCCAAGCCAATCAACTAGTAATAAAAAGAATATATATATTAGTCCTTTCATTGTAGATGATCACAGTACTGAAGTATATACTGAAAACTATAACCGTAACACCTTCAAAATTGTGCATTAATAGGCAAAGCGGACAATATTTTGATCGTTGTAGATGGGGTGTTGCCACGACTGTGAGAGTGTTCACAAAATTGACGTGAGAATTTTTTTAAATAAACACTTTACCTTTACTTTTATCAAAATGAATTATTTAAACCCGTTTTACCAAAATCGACACTTTGAGCGAGCAAACATGAGGCGAGCAAGAATTTGCTTTTCATGTTCTTTGTCTTGTAGCGAGACGGAAAGCAATTGGAAGGGATAACAAAACATTTGCTCTTCATGTTCTTTGTCTTGTAGCGAGGCGGAGAGCAATTGAGAAGGAGAGCAAAGCATTTGCTCTGTATGTTCTTTGTCTTGTAGAGATGATATGTGGGTGAAATGAATTGGAGAGCAAATGGTTTTTTCGCCCAAAATGTCGATTTTGGTAAACTTCTTTAAAAGTGTTTATTTTTATAATTAAGCGTGAAAAGTGTTTGTTGTGATAATTGATTTAATTTACATATCCAACTATGGTCGTTGTAGTGCTCTAGTGAACTTAACCTTAGTGACCTATTATAAGAAACAGATAATTTTAAGTATCTTGTTTTGGTACGTGTACATTTGATGCTATCTACACACATTTGATGCAGTTTATTTTTATATCATATGTGACGATTAGATATTTATGATACTTTAAAGTTGAATGATTTTAATTAATACAACTATATACAATGTATGCTTTTTAAGACATTTTATAGCTTAATTCTTTATATTTTTGATTACTTATGTAATTTTTATGCTTACATCATAAGGACGGAAAATCCCCGTGGGAATCCCTGATCCCCGGTGGGGATGAGGATAAGAATGTAAAACGATTCCCCGACGGAGAAAGGGGCGAGGTTGGAATGAGGAGTGAGAATCGGAGATGAGGATAGTAAATATAATCCCCAATATTCCAGGCTGTTGCCATCCCTACTCTTGAGCATTTTTAGGAAAGTTTAATCTTATGCACTCCAGTTAATATAAGTGAAACCAAATATAAAATCACCGTGAAGTTCTTATCATCTTAAAAGATCTAACCAAAAGAACAATATTCTCCCATTCTCTTTTTTAACATGACCCAACTCATAAAACACACAATACACCATAATATACTACAAAAACATATAAAAATGCATTGTGATAATATACAATAACGTCATCCAAATTTGCGGTAGGTTTTAAAGATGTTATGCAATCTTAAAATTATCAGAAATGCTATCAAATCTATAAGTCATTTGCACAAACATGGACAAAAACAAAAAAATAAGATTACTAATTTAAGTTTCTTTTGTGATCAAACGTAAAAATATTAACTTAACACCTTAGTATTTTATAAAACCTTAATGACCACAAAAATTAAAAGAGAATTCGACTCTCAAGCGATGTATGGGCCTATATTATGTAGTACTATATAATTATATATCTAAGAAAAGATTCTGTCTTTAAAAGCCCATTTGATACAGGTCTGAAGCCCAATAAGCCCATTCAGATAATCAAGCATGAAGCATAACTGTAAAAGCCCATTTGATAGTGTAGACTAGGGGTGTTCACGGATTGGGTAATATCAACTGTAATCGAAACCGAAACCGAACCGAACTAAGAAAAACTGAACCGAATTCATAACTGAACTGAATTGGTCAAAACCGAACCGAACCGAACTAAATATATGGTTATCGGTTTGGATATGGTTTTGGCAATGAAAATTGAAAACCGAACCGAAAACCGAATTCATATAAATATATATATTTTCTATGTATTTATATGAAGAAAAAAAATTACTAAAACTCTTTTTTAGCATAAATATAACATTTATTAAGCTTGAAAAAATTGTGCTAAAAATATATATAATTAAATGAAAAAATAACTAAAATTTTGCAATTCGGGTTATCGGTTTGGTTTTCGGTTATAAATGTTCGGTTTTCGATTTGACCCAGAAAAAAATTTTAATCAAACTAACCAAAACGAATAAACCGAATAACCCGATAATTGAACCAATGAACACCCTAATATCTATACTATCTTATAATGCATTTAGGCCTTCTAAAACTAAAAGGCTTAAAAATTCAGACTTTTTTGCTTGTTTATAATGGAAAGAATTGCCTCACACATCTATACTACTATATAAATCATTTAAGTTGTGGGCTCCATCAAAAATTAAGATAAGGAGCTCAAATTATGGAGTGACATGTGTCACTTCTCAACTAAAAACTCACCTTTATTTTCAAATTGAAATATCTTTTTATCTATTTATTTTTTTTATAATATAATTTCACCATATTTTCTAAAATTTTGTGCTCTTTAATTCAACATCCATTTTGATATATTTTTATGAGATTTTAGTTTTTACATTTTTTGTTGGTTTATTTTATTTTGATTCAAATTTTTGGCAACTTTAACCTTTATTTCAATCAATACGATCTTGATTCGTCAAAATTATATACTTTTGGGGACTTTGACGGTAAGAGACTGCGATGGTTTTTCTATATGCGGGAATAATGATGTCCCGGGAAAGCTACGGGTAACCCAAACAAACACATAAAACTAACACATATACATTCGGAGTGTTTTGAAACAAATTCACTAAGAGGATAAGCAAACACATATAACTATATTTATCGCCGCAGCTGTGCGCGGGTATCCAACTAGTAGATGATAAAATACAAACACCTTGGATAGTGTAGACGTGTATATTTGCAGGTTGCCAGGTTCTATATCATTTATGTCGTTCTTAATTTTTTACATTGTGGTTTCTATTTCCATTTCTTGGTAAGGAGTAACAGGGTAACGGGTAATTAATATAGGATTTACGTCACCTTCATGGCGTAAATGATGCCATCGAACGTGGCTGCAAGCATGAAACAAGTTGCTATGGCTCTATCTTTCCGAATGCACAACGTCAACTTGTATTGATCAAAACAGGCATAAATGTACATCGACTATAAGTGTTTGAATTAAAAATGGACCCACTATCACTACACATGATAGAATCAGGACACACAAATTGAAAAGTTAAATGGCCTAAAACTAGCACCATCTAGCTTTGATCTCCCTTAAAATTAATAGACAACAACGAAAGAGAAATGATTTGCACACTCACTTTTTATTGGCACACTCCAATGCGTGCTTCAGACATTTGTACTTTTAAGTATAATCTGCTTTAACTGCTTGTACATTGGAGTGTCCCAATAAGAATTGAAAGTGTGCAAATCACTTCCCACAACGAAATGTGTTTCCTGTTTTCAACTGCTGGCCTGTACACAGCATTCGATAATTCCGTTATCATTCAAATCTTCAACAAGCGGGTTGCTGTTTTTTTCTCCCACGAGACGCACACTGTCATCTTGAACAAGTTGATAGTTCATGAATGCTCCCATTGCCCCAAGGAACCCTTCATGTCTCAGAAACATGGCCTTTGCCTCGCCTTTAGACCTGAAAAGATGAGTGGACATGACAACAGTTTTGTACAGAGGTGGCAAGTTCACTTTTAGGCTTAAAAATTTGGTCGAATTTGATTATGTCTGATCCCACGGGTCAAATGGGTCAGATCAAAAGATTATGAGGAACGGGTCGAAATTCGTCCAAAATGTATATCAACACATACAAACTTTCATAAATCAGTTTCGAACTGTTTACTAATGATTGAAACGGTTCGAGTTATGTATATCTCAAACAAGTCAAAAATAAAATAAAACCTACCTACAAAGGGAATGCGTCAGAATTAGGCCAAAGTGTTTTTCTAATCATTATAAAAAAAAAACCATCTTATTCAAAAACTTAGATTATTACTGTAAAATATACTCCAGTAGCTTTGTAGTCATATCTAACACCATAATTTTTTGGGGGTCACCCGAACCTGTTTCAACACACACTAAGAATTATCTATTTCAACCAGAACCTGTTCTGACATGTTAACCAGCTCGAATTTTACGAGCCTAGGTTTTATCTAAAAGAACAAGTGTGAAACTGATGGTTGTCCAAGTTCTCTACTTGTACGGATACACAGAAACCTATCAGTCTTTATGTAGCCTTCATGGAGTTACGAATTTAGGACATATTTGGACTCGGTATGATGTGGTATGAGTGTATGACACTGTTACTAATAATGTTTAGCAAATTACAGAGTAATTGAATAATGAGCAATGCTATCAAATTTGATTTTCTGTCAAAAGATCTTACTTACCAAGAACTATTAATCAGATGTTATCTTAATAATGTGTTATAACAGTTTAAATCTGTAACCAGCTCAAAAAGGATCTGCACCCATGTTTATATTATTGGATGTAGATATGGCCATAATCACAATGACATCCATTTATAATAGACATGAACACAATTAGATTGGATACAGAATCCGAAAAATAGAGTATAGGTGCTTGTAAACATGCATAGCATGAGATAGAACAGTTATGATGTCCTTTACTTACCAGAAATCAACCGCCACGGATATTGTGTCCATGGTGTAAGCACGACCGCCTATGAAAAATCCCCCAAATAATATTTTCTTGAGACCAAATCGAAGTGCATTCAAATATGCAATCTGATAAGGCCACGAGATATTAAAAAAAAAATACATATTAATCAACATCAACATGCTCTCTTCATCGAACAAATAAAACAATTCATATTCATGTGAAATGTGGTTATTCATTCATTTCAGATTATCTTTGAAAATTGCATGCATGTAGGTATCATCATGAGATGTGATTTCTATATACATGACTTTGGAAAGATGTTGGTTAGAAAGAAAAGGTGGATTAACATAGGTGGCAATTTCGACCCATTTTCAATTAGGTTATGATTCTACAGGTCAACCGTTTAGTTAAAAGATTTGACTAAGAAGGAAAGGAGTCAACGTGTTTAAAGACATCTAAAATGTGTATAAATGCATAAAAACCTTCTAAATATGAAAGTTCAGTTTATCAGATCTCACCTGTCCTATATTGTTGGAGATCATCCTTAAGAGGGACCTTGCCACATCTTCAGGCTTGTACTCTTCAAGCTCTTTGTCTTCTGAAATTACCTTGCCAAAGCTAGACGCAATTGCTGTTGAAGTAAGGCCAATCTGTTCCCAAGTTACAAGAAAGTGAGTACCGACAGTACATAACATTGCATAAAATTAATATGGGAACTACAGAAACCATCATTTCCCTGAAAAGACCGGGCCAACAGAGCAAGCAAGTACGATATCTACAGTGTGAACATATGCTTACCCCACCCCAAAAGAACAAAGAGAAGTAAAACAAGAATACGATAAAATAATTCATCCAAGTACTTTAGAATAGTCCATTCCGCCATATATATCTCCAACAAGCATATCGATCACTCTATTGTTTCCCTGGTGACTCATCTCCAGCAAAGCATCAAAACTGAAGCGAAAAGGAATTAAAAAAGTTGTAAGAACAAAAGGATCAATGATCACTTTAAAAGAGAAATATTGCGTGATTTTAATCAGCTAACCTCTTACACTTCGTTAAAAGCTTACCCAAACCCCAAAATGTGCCTCCACCTACACTTGTTCCACTAACTCGTTCAAATTTTCCATCTCCGTCAACCTTAAAGTTCATAATAAAATATAAAGATGAAAACATGACATTTACTGTTACTGTAAATAAAAAGAATGACTTATGTAATTACCTTTATCATGCTTACACCAGATCCAATATTAACAAGAAGATATGGAAATAGATCATTGTGGTCAATCTGTTCGTAAATCCTGTTGCCATTCACATATGTGAAAGCTTCCGATGGCACTGCCTATTCAGAAAGAAGTATAAATCAGATACTTGATTTACATATCAATAAGACAAAAATAAAAGCTGGAAGAAAAATATTATATCAACACAAGTAAAATCTATCTGAATTGCATAGGAGCAATTGAGATAGTACATAAATATATGAATAGAAGATACAAATTTTGCTAATTGCAGATGATGCAATTGTAAAAAAGCATGCTCGTATCGCATAAAGAAATACGATTTCAAAAATGATACAGTACATAGTTGTTACATAGGAAGGAAACAATCAGAAAATAAAGTTGAAAAGAGAGGTAAAATAAAAGGATGATTTAGATACGAAACAGAGATTCGTGATCTTGAGCGAGTACTGCACATTTCATGTATTTGAAGGACAAACAAACATTTTATATGTCATAATGGTAAGAATCCTACCTTTAACAGAAAATTTGCTCCTGATACAAGGCTGCTCATTTCATCTACCTTATCAAGACTTATACCAAGCTTTTCTTTAAAGAGATCTGCAAATTTAAACGCCCCTCCACCTGTCGCCTACACCACAAAATCAATAATAAACTTAGCCATTCATAGATTAACAATTATCGTAAACAAGCTGGTGATGTTATGATTATATAACAAATTTAGTCTTTTATAAAAACTTGACATACGTGTGGATGGAAAAGCATTAACTTCAACAAAACAAAAACACCTGGATTTGGTGCATAGAATATTATAATCTATGAATATGTCTTGCCTTTTATTTATAAAGTATTAACTGATTCTGTTCAAACAATAAATAATTAAATATATCAAATGTTATATCAATGGTCTTCACCTTTATAATATTCTTATCACTGACTGGGAACCCACACTGCTGAACACCTGAAGGTACCAGGATCCAAATTAGACTATTATATTGGAAACATGTTGATAGTGCAACAAATGGCTATCAGAATCTTTCTCTAAGACAAACTACTCATCAATGGGTTAATCAACAACCAATTTACTAGTTAAAGCACACTTTCAATAACCGTCTGGACAAAATGAAATCATGATGAATACCTCTATAGTGAAGCTGCTTTGATGAAATAAAATCCAAACACTCGTTAATCTTGCTTGTTTCAAACTTTATAAAGTAGAGCCTTCCGTTAACAAGGTACCCGTCTTTGCTACCATTAGGCACCCCATTGCTATCTCTTGAATCATTCTTCGTTTTGTCTGCAGGTTGTTCTTTGCTAGTAGAGAAATACACCATCTTGATAAGAGAACCTGGCGACGGCAATATTTGCTAAACAGATTATGCTAACGAAATTACGATTGTAGTGATACTGTAACAAGGTTGCACTAATTTCCAAGCATTACCGCGATTATGGACCATGAGGTTTGTTAATGGGAAAAGAATAACTAGTAAAAGCTTTTTAGACAATTTTGGAAAATGTACAATGCATAAAGTATTCCTTAACATTATGACTGTACTAATATCATACAACGACGGGTGGCATAAAATGCACATGCCGCAATGGTGTACAGTGAGGTCCACCAATCGGGAAAGAATCACAAGTAGATACAATTTAGAACAATCTGAAAAATGGAGGTGGCATGTCATATATAAGAAAGGAATATTCCGATTCAGATAAACAAAATTCTCAAAGTGCTTTTAGGTTATGTTCTTGGTCTTTTGTTAAAAGAGAGGGGAACAAGGTTGCTCATAGTATAGCTACTTGGGCCTTCGGATGTAGTGGCGAGATAATTTTAGAAGGTAGAGTCCCAGAATGTTCATGTAAATTGGTAACCGAGGATGTACTCTCTTCCTGTATATAATAACAGTCTTACTTTTCAAAAAAAAAAAAAAAAAGATCAAAGTACTTTGTTAACTGAACTGACCTATGAACATTTCGTTTTACAACAGTTATCACGTTAGCGTTTTCATTAAGACTCAACTATCCAAAAGTATGACATATAATTCTTTAGATGCATATAGTTACGCATAATAGAGCTATAACTTCTTATCATATATCTGCAAATAGGTCATGGATTCAATAACAACTTATGGCTAAAGGTCACTGGAACATGTGCTCATTGCATGGGGCTAGATCCTAAGGGAAGGGTCAGTCGGCACCCAAAAACGGTGCACGGGAAACCTTTTGGAGATATATCTGCAAAAGCTAATTATTATCTGTATGTTTACAAAACCGATATTTAAGCTAGTACTTGTCAGCATAACTAACAAAACGACTACCATTTGCAAACTTTAACTCCAAACTAACAGTGCTAGTTAATAGTGTTAGTATTTACTATTTAGTACAGCATAAACTTCAACAATATTTAAGTACATATCTGCGTTTTGTTAATCATTATATCATTACAATGGGATAATCATTTATAAATGTATCTAACTTGTCACCTTTTCCAATTTTTTGTAGCGAATGATAAGTTTTGCAAGTTCAATTAACCAACTTCCAAATTTCATCATTTTGGTGTAGTTTTTTACCTCCCTAACCGGTACCAGGTTACCTCGTTTTTTTTTTTTTTTTTTTCTACATTGCATCCACCTAGGATAATTACAACTTATTCGCTACATATAAGTGGAAAATGTGACAAGTTAGATACATATAAATGATAAATGTGACAAATGACATGGATGGTAACTTGTTTCATTTGGCAAAACCTGTTGCGGAGGTAAAATAATAGACCAAAGTGACGAGATTTGAAAGTTTAGTACCTGAACTTGCAAAAATTTTAATTCGCTACAGAAAACTGGAAAATGTGATAAGTTAGATACATTTATAAATGATCGTCCCTGTAACAATTGCTACACTTCAACATTATATATCATCATACATTAACTTAACATTTGATAATTAAGAAAGTTATTGGCTCATTTAGTATAGTAACAAACTAACAAACATCATATAATTGAACATCAACAAACGATCTGATAAAAATATAAATTTGTAAATTAACAGAATTAATACCTCCGATATCAAGAGCTAAATGCGAAATAGCATCGATTGTATCGCCATCTTCCATTTTTTCTTTCTTTTTTTTTTTGCACACACAAAACAGAGACTTAAATGAAAATTAGGTGAACAACTATCTTGTTAATCACGAAATATATAGATAATAATTTTGTACATGTATTTGAAGAAGGACAACAATTATTATTATTGATTTAAATGGGAGTGAGAGAAATATAATAATATTAAAAGAATTTTGTTTGAAGAAGACTCTGGCCAGTGAAAAACATGTAACCAATTCAATTGCATCCTGATTTTGACTTCTTTTTTTTTTATTTGATGAACTCGTTGTTTTGACCGTTCAAACCAATAGAAATTACTTTTATTTAACTTATCTGGTCGTTAGCACACACGTTCGAATCTTAACATGTGCCAAATGCCCCTATTTTTTCTTATTTCTGTTTTACAACAACTAACGGGTTTTTGACTTACACTATCTTCTCAAGTTTAGTTTCCAGTGAAAAAAAAAATGGAATGAAGCATAAAAAATGTTGTGTTCTCAAATTAACTCTATATATAATGGAAGGGGGTGTACCGCACTAACGATTTGAATATTCCTTTTTCTGCTTTATGTGGGCTGCTTCGCTATGAGCCCATTAGCCCGTTTTTTGGGTCCATCTGAACGTGAAAGGTAGTTTTGTTTCTTGCACCGCCTCCCAGTCTCCACAAAGTGATAAACTTATCCTCTCAAAATTTCATCTCAATCCTTTTAGCACCGCCTCTCATTACACACATCTTTCGGAATAAGGCGTAAGAAGAAAAAAAGGGTCGACAGAATTTGAAGGTATGCGATAATGAACCTGTGATGTACCGGATGATGATTACAAGGATGAGGTTTTATTTTTTTTTCTTTTCTTTTTAGATAAAATCAAGAGTTTATAGCTTCAGTAGTACCAATTTTTCAGAGTACCAATTCCAAACCGGTTGATGAGGAATGAACAAATAAATTCCTAATCAACTACAAATATTTTATTTCAGGGGTGGTGTTAGTTTGTGTTTTTGCTTCTTGGTTAATGAGATTTTATTTTTTTTTTTATTTTTTTTTTTTGTTAATCTAATTTCCTGTGATGGTTATGTGCTTTAGGACTAGGGGTTGTTTGGCTTACTTATTGTGTTGATTAAAAGCTTTTAAAAGTTTGAGGTTTTTTTATTATTTTATTTATTTATTTATTTATTCTTTATTTTTCCAAGTTTGATAATTATATAACGCGGTTATAGTGATGTTGTTTCAATGGTTTAAAGGTTCAAATTTTAGGATTCTGATGTTAATTTTTTGTGCTACTTATGGCGCGTGATGCAATTTTGTTAACCTTAATTGCTTAGAAGTATTTTCATCCAGTTTACGGATAATTTCAGGATACATGTATGTTGTTTTGCTCGGTTTTAGTTTTTCTTTTTGACGATTTTGTTGATACTAATATGTGGAAGATCGAAAAAAATTGTTTAAAAGTGCATGTGATTGTCACGGTTTTATGGCTTTTGCTAACCTTTTGCTTATAAAATTACAGGTTGTTTGGTGAGCTGCACAATAGGCCATGTGAGGATCAGGTTAAGCCGATTGGAATTGCTTTTGGGCCTACGTATTGGGTGAAGCCGATTTATCGGTTTATATATCAAGGTTTCACTTTTAGTGACATCTGTTTCTACGTACGATTTTTCATATGTAGTTAGACGTCCTTGGCTTATGCACATATTAATCGGGTGTTCCCAGTTATTTAGTTTAACTAGAATATGTGTTCTTCCATAGTTTGTAAATATATGTTTGACATTTGAATGCCTACATATGACATGATGACATCTATGGAGCTGTTACATGTATATTATCTTTGTTCCCGCTTGATACTGAAACGTTGGTTGCTTCGAATACCGTAGGCACCTCAAATGCAGCGATCCCAAATATATCATGGTCACAAAGAAACAGTGATTATGCGCATGTGTTTTGCTAAAAGGTACACTGACTCCTCGCATTATTTTTCTCCCTTTCTTTGCATGACCCCAATAATTCTACTACTTATTGTTGGTGACATTTGGAACTAGGAAAAATGGTAGCTATCTTCTTACTTCCAAAGCGAAACTTTTTTTTTTCAGTTATTGGTTTATGAATATTTTTTACAATGGTATCTTAATTGAGATATTTTCCATGCCGACAGGTGAAGTTTGCAACTAAGGAGCTTCATAGGAGCATCGATTACAAGCACAACATCCGTAACATGTCTGTGATTGCTCATGGTCATTATGGTATGTAAACAGCTTTTTACTCCATTAACATTCTCTAATATGTTTAATAAGTATGCCGCATTTTTTAAATAACTACTTGATGGTTTCATGTATTATATGTTTGTGGCATGTTTTTTTTTAAATAACATCAGACGCATATTTGTTACTCTGTGTTGATCGGAATTGACATAAATGGCTTGTGTTCCTTTCGTGCTTGCTTCCAAAAGAGACAATGTCATATAACTTGACATGGTTTTCTTGCAAAGAATGAAAACCTCAAGGTTTTTAATTGTATTTTGAGATCTCCAAATACTAACTATCGAAAAATGCGAAGGTCTATAGAAAGGGAAAAATAGACATTTTTATAATACATTTATGGCTCTTGTAGTTTTTAAATCGTGTATTATTGAGATTCATTCTTACATCCGATTGTTGTTTAGGTGTTCACAAACAACATGTCCGAGTACTTCAAACTGCAACCACGAATTCACAGCTGATAAAGGGGAGAAACCAGCGGCGGTAATACACCGACGTTACTTTGAATGACATTAGAGTACATTAATGTACAAGTCTAGAACATGCGTAGTTGGGTGCTAAATTTGGTTTCCTATTTGTTTTTGGGTTGCAGGTATTATTTAACTTCTTTTACTATTAATAAAGCAGATTAAATGTTTGATTTTAGCTAACAGAAGTGATAACATCATTTTCATAGAGGTGATGATGGGAAAACAGTTAACAGGACGCCGCGCTGAACAATTTTCTGATTACAAAACAGGTACTTCAAATTTTATGCTATTCGATTTCTGTAATTTTTATTTATTTTTCTTTTTTTTAATATATTATTTTGTGTAAAAAAAATGGGGTTGTGATATAATATGTGGTTTTGTAGTTGATGTATAACACAGATAATGAGCAAAGTAAGGAGCTAACAAAGTTGTCGGCTGTGTAATGGGTATGTGAATATTTGTTTTCTTATGATTTATGTGCTTGTTGGTTGATTCTTATTTTTAGGATTAGAAAACAGTTGCTTCATTTGTTATTCTTAGGATCAGAGAACGACCTATCATCGGGGTTTTAATGCACACGGAAAACATATTGTTTTGGATAAAAGGTAATTATAAGTTTCACTACAGTAAAAAAAAATTTAGTTTATATGGTTTTGGATTAATTATAACAAGTAATAACACTTTGGCCGTTTAAGCACCGATTTTGAAGATTCGCAAAGGAAGTAAATGGTTTACTAACCATAAATTAACGACCAAAAGAGGTATAATTTTAGTTATTTGTTTTCATATTATTTTGCAACAGGGGCCGTTTGTCAACCAAGTATAGCAGGTATAGGTGGTAGTACATTTGGTCAAAACGATCCAACACAGGTTCCTTTGAAGACAAGCATTGTTTGTAAGGAACAAGAGCGATCATATAATAAAAAAGGAAAGATCTTAGACACTGGTGAAGCTGCTACGTTGTCAGAAAGTGAAGTGGGTGGAGGTTCTGCCACCATACAGGGAGTTTCTGCTTTCTCGGTTGACCGTCTTAGTCATCAGCTCCCACCCGACCAGCCGACCCAGCTTGCTTCAGGTTATCACGAAGCGGTTTGCGTTGGAGGCACAGCAGATGAGCAGGCGTTAAAGACAAAGTGATATGTTACTGAATGTGGTGTCGGTGTGGCTGATGTAGAAACCCCATAAGGTGGGTGGACGCTAAAGAGAAAGAACGTCTTCATTGGAAATCTTCCATCTGGTGTTGACGGTGAAAGTTTGAGGCAGCTGCCTTCGGATACCTATTCATCAATAAGTACAACAGTTATAGGTGGTAGAACATTTGCTCCAAACAATCCAATACAGGTTGGGTTGGAGGGTAAGCAGCCACGAAAGAGTCCACTGTATCACTCTTGACAATGGGAAGCCTACAGCACGAATACTAAACGTTGATGATCACTTGCTTTATGATGTGATACAAGATCCGACGACTGTTACGTGCTATGTTATTTTAGTTTTTTTGGAAGTAAAACATAGTATACATTTTTTGGTTTGTCATGTCATGAAAGTTTTATGCGTATTTTTGCATATTTGCAGCCTGTACGTCACATACAAAGGTTCTAGACTTACAGTTTCACGTCGGTGTTGTCCGAAAACTTGATTGCCATAGTTCTGCTGTAGGTTTCCAAATGTTGGCTTCTGCTACTTCTGACCCTTTCAACGGCGTCCCAAGTCAAAAAGATATTGTCCAAATGTGGGTATAGTTATCCGTGAGCTTATTTCTGCTCAGCCACGTCTTAAATCTGCGTGCTCACGGCCTCAGGTTGTGCCTACCGCTGATAAAGGGAAAGCTAAAGTAGACATTGTGTCTCACGTATATGGATTCTCTAGCCGTTGGTGGCCATATGGATGTCGATCCACTACAACCAGTTTGTACAGGTTTCTTTGCACTTTATTTTCGTTTGTATTCTTTCTTTAAGTAACATGCGTTTCTTTTGGGTCATTTATGCTGTCTGCACACTCTTATTCATCTTCTACAACATTTGCAGCCGGTGAGGGACCTGAGAATGTGCTGGACTTTCGTGCAGCTGTTGTTCAAAACGTTCACGCGCCAGACACTATTCAACAAACGGTTCGTCCAACGGTTGTTTGAGATCACCTTTTATACCATCTAACTGGATAAACTACAATGTTAGATCTCACCCGCTGCTCATTTGTATGTATTGAAAGGCAAGTCATAAACTATTTTGTTAACAGCTTGCATTGTAGCATAAAATTTAAATGTATCGGGTTGAGATTCACATATGTTTGGTTGATATTTGTTACATGTATTAGCTCGATTTTATGACCAAAAACATACCTATGTTACGTTAGTTTCTCAGCTTTAATACAAGGAACCAGTCAAATATGTTTAGAAAAGACCCGTCCCACCCGTCGCAACGCGACGGGCCTTTTTCCTTGTTATTTTAGAATAGAATGGAAAACAAGTTGAGAGAAGTGGAAGAAAAATTTAGACTTTTTTTACTCTAAAATTTTCATCTTACTTTTGGGTGTTGAAGGAAGATAAGAGGACTCTCTTTCTTTTTTTTCTTTCCTTTTCTTTTTGTTTCTTTTTTTCAAATAAAAAACTCGAAAAATGTTAGAGACTAAATGAGAAAAGTTATATGTAGACCTCAAGTTCTTCCTATACCCAAATGAATTAATCACAACCCTCCATTTTTTTATCAAAAATAAAAATAAAACTCATTTTTATCATTTTAAAAAAAAATTAATATCTCACAAACCGTTAATCGTTACGCGGAAAGAATTATGCCATGCCGACGAGAATCAAATTATCTCTCTGTAGAGGGGCATTTTTATATACTTTCGATCTTTTTTTTTAGTATTCAAATTTACGTCTGGAGAAATCACATGTGATTTATGAAAACACATATGATTGCTAACATACAGACCACTTGTGACTTGTGAAATTTACACGTTATTTCTAACATACGAATCATATGTGATTTTTCCAGACGCAAATTTTTAAAACAAAACTCGAAAAAAAATTCATTTAAAGTATATCGAAGTGCCCGTCTACTGAGAGATAAAAAAATTATCGTTGCGATGGTGAATTTTTTGTCGCATAATGATTTACCATTTGCAAGATATTTTATTTTAAAAAGAATACGAAAAGTTAGTTTTTTTAATTTTGATAAAAAAAAATAGATGGTCACGACTGTTTCATTGGGTTTATAAAAAATATTTGGGTTTATAATAATAATCTGTAGCAAAAATATTCATTTAAATTACTAATTTTACAGTTTTGTATAAAATAATCAATGAAAATCATGGTTTTTATAAACCGAACACGTTTTCACATTGTTCCTGGTTTAACTTGTTTTTAATAAGTTCAATCGATTAAACAGGCTGGTCCAATTCAGTTTTCAAGACAATGATGACAACTTATATAAGAAACATTTTCGAGCATGTAGCGTTTAGTGTTGATGATAAGAAACTTGTTTGGCAAACATGCGGTTATAACAAAATGTAAAATTTTTACGCTACTAATACAACTATTGAAATTCTAACACCAGTTTTACATCATTTACGCGTTATAATTTGATTACAAATATCTTACCATACATTTTTATAAACTAAACAACCACAATAATTGCTACTGCTTTTACGGCGATTGTTAATTGCTTTTTACAATATGATTGTTAATTGCTATTGCTTGCAATTATTTATAGTTTCACCAAAGATACCCTAAGTAACGACATTAATGCATGATTTTGGTTACTCAATCATCAACAAGATTATAAAGTTTCATTCGATACTACATTTTTTTTAACGGCAATTTTATTAAAGAAACACTAGCAAGAAACTAGCAAATTACATAGAAATATTACTAAGATTTTTAAGCCAATCGTTCATACAAAACGAGGCTTTACATCTATACCGAACCCAAAAATAAGACTTAGTCACAATATCGTCAAACAATGTCGCCTTCATCGGAATCTTAGTATCAAAGATCAACTTGTTACGGAACGTCCACACGTACCACCACAAAACGTAGAACACTCCCTCCACACATCAATTTATTCTTGAACGAAAGTCGTAAATTCTCCATCCACGACACCCAATCCGCATACGACTCGACCCCCACATAAGGAACATCCACCAACGAGCGATCAAGCGGACTAATTGACGAACCAGATCACAAGAGAAAAATAAATGGCTGACCGTCTCCACTCCCGTATCACAAATACCACACTTAATATAATCGAGCGAAATACCTCGACGCGAAATATTAAATCTAGTAGGCAACGAATTCCTTCCAAGCAATCACATTAACCTTCATAGGCATGTAGCGCACCCACCTGATTTTTTGAGCAGCATCTGGAAGAGTTTCATTCGATACCACATACTGCTCGAAGCTAAAAAAAAGTTTATCTTTTTGAGCTATTTGAAGCATGTTTATACTACTATTAGTTAGCCTTTTGCTCATTTAGTTTTAAAGTTAAGAAAACTAGCATATTCAATTATATAACGTTTTTACCAACTTAAGAAGTATTGCGTAACCAAAGCATATTACTTTTCATTTTTTTAGTGTTTCGGTGAAAAATACTTACTAGCCGTTAAGGAGTAAAAATTTGTACCAAAAAGCTAAAGGGATCATTATTTTTATTTTTTTTTATGCTTGCTAAAGGGATCATTGAAACAAATACAATCTCCTTAAATTATTTCAAATAACTTAGAGAAAACACCCATAATAAATAGTTGTATTTTTAGCACGAGCGAATGATATACATGCTAAAATTTGTGCATAAGTTAGTTGATGGTATTTTTCTCTTTTATCATTAGTTATAATACCTGTGCACGAACAGAGTTTTGTCAAAAAAAATTATTTTGTATCAATGCTAAATATTATGTCTTTAAAGGTAATTACATACAATTATATACTTATGCACGAATTTTTCATTATTCATTATATTCATTAGAATTTTGTATAATCAAAATTTTGTAAAAAAAAATTTTGTTAGATAACTCAAGATTCAACTATATTTAGCTGATATAGATGTTGATGTTCCTATTTAAATTTCATTATTGATGTCATGATGTACACAAGATGCGAGTTTAGTTGCACATAATAAACATTGATGAAGTTAAAATATACTCCTTAAAGTTTTTAAAAAATGTTTTTCTACATATCCTTATATAAATAAATAAAAGTTACATGAGTAGTTGTTATAAGTACAATCACATTTTTTTCTTATTACATTAGCTCGTACTTACAATTTGATAATTATATTATCGTTTTCAATAATTTAGCCGTATTTAATATTCAAATTCGTGTCCACATTTGTCATACTTTTAATATGAAATAAATGAGTCATTAGTAAACATATATAGTAAAAAAAATGACATTTATAATCTTATGTATATTTATATGTTGGAGTTTTAAAATAACATATATATTGTATTTTTAAGTTATAAAATATAGGGGGTATAAAATATAAGGGAGTATTTGTTTAATTTTCAAAGTTATTAAAAAACTTGGAAACTTATAATATTACACTTAACTCTATATAATTTTTAAAAATTTAACCACTAAAGTTTTATTAATCACCCCCTCTTTTTTAAAGTTTTTGTTTTTACAAATTTGACACCTATATTTTTATGTGTTTTTCTTCCCAACCAAATTTCTACACCACATAAACTAAAGGTTGACCAAAATTAATTTAATTTTGACTTTTATTAACCAATCACGTCGCCCGATTTCGCTTACGTGGCAAAATCAACCTCTCCTATTGGTCTAATTTTTTTTCAATGAGAAGACTTTTGCAAAAACACTCCGAAATAATGTAATTCTTTTATTATATAAAAGATTAGAATTGCCACATGGCACAATCATATTGTTAAACTACTGCTAGGCACAAATTAGATAGGAAGTTTCAAGAATAGACATTTTAAAAAGGGATTTACAAATTGAGATTTTTAATTTTTGGGTTATAAAATACGACATAGTGAGCAAAACAAATTTACTTAACCGTTTATGTGCTAGTGTTCAATAAGATTTTGACATGTAGGCATTTTCTATTCCATGTTAAATATAATGTTGACGTGCGTTTGTGCCTAGCAAAATGCTTTGCTCGCCCTCCTATTTAAGGTTGCGGGGTGTTGACAAGTGGATGTAGCAAGCAAAACTCTTTGCTCTCTCTCTTATTTGCTTTCCCAATTTGTGATATGTGTCAATGTAGCAAGCAAAACTCTTGCTCTCCCTCCCATTTGCTTTCCCAATTGTCACACCCCCAAATTACCTGTTTTGCAGCGGAATGGAATTCCTGGGGATTGACTGTCATAGCATCACAGTTACAGATATATTGAACGACTAAAAGTGTCGTTTGAAAAATACATCGTTTGATTTAATAAAATAATCAGAGTTTACAAAGTGTAGGTCCCAAATGAAAATCAACTTGTGCGGAAACAAATTTGTTACAAGCCAAACGATGTTTTAAAATGTATAAATCCCATGTGTGACGCGTCGTCACCACGACTCTATGATAAGTCCACATGCATGCCATGAAGTGAATGCCTTAGATACCTAAGATAAAACATGCTAAAAAGTGTCAACACAAAGGTTGAGTGAGTTCATAGAGTTTGAGTTGAAATGTAAAGCCTTTCAAAATCGTTTATGTAGCAAAGGCATTGTAAATCCACTCAGTTCCAAGTTCCGCCCATACAAAACTTGCAACTTGTGTGTTTACAACCCATTGCCAAAATATGTATAGTTTATGTTCAAACACATGATGTCAAAGGAATTCACAATAGTAACTAACTCAACGTAGAACAATAACACATAATCAATAGCACATGACTTAATGTATCAATAGTCAACTGACATAGAACTTTATACGACGTAGAACCATAGCACATAATCAATAGTACATGACCCAATGTTTCAGTAGTCAACTAATTTAGAACTTTATACGACGTAGAACTATACCACTCAAACAAGAACAATTAATATAGTACAACATTCGGTTTTTGAAACAATGGTGATCATGATAGAAGTTATCTTTAAAATCTAAAGTACTTGTGAAAAAGAGTTAAGCATTTATCTCCCCCAAAATAGTTCAAAACATATAAAAGTAGGGGCTACGAAACTCACCTGGACAATGATGCGATGGCAAAAGTGAGTACACCGAAATGTAGCGTGAATCTCTAACCTCGACCTATTATGAATGATATGATATGTAATAAGTTATGATGTAATGTTATGCATGCAATTCGGATGATATCTATACCACTTATGAATTTGTGAAAATAATATTTCTCGTCGAGAAATAATTTTTTAACGTCTTGACCATTTTTAAATTACTCCATATGTATTTACATTGAAATGATATCCAACGATAATCATTTAGTGATTTATTAAGAAATTATAACTTTTCGTCGTAAAATAATGTCGTTGAAATATTTCATGAAAGTGACTAAACGACCTCGAAAAGCTAGTCGTAAAATGGTGTACGTCGAGTGTTAAGAAACGAACTCAACGGTTTTGGGAAGCTTGTATCATTATCTCAAAGTTTTAGTGTTTAAGTTTTCATCCTAGAGGTCTCAATCATGGAGAAAAATGTAGGTTAAGTATAGTACTTGTGTCCCAAAAAATAGTTTAAGGATGGTTTTTCGGCAAAGTTTAAGTGACCGTATTTTATTCGTTACAATTCCGCTTGACGAACGGTTGGACATTTTGGAAAATATGCTAAGCGAACTTACTTTTGCTAGAAGACATCACTTTATAAAAAGTACTTCGTCATTGTTAAAAACGACCTTCAACATGGTCCCTCGTTGCCGTAGTATGTTTTTAATAAAAAATATGTTAATTTTGCTAATAGAATAAAGTTACGGCAACTTTTTAAAATGTGAATAACTTTGTCGTTATAAGTCCGTTTTCTACGTTCTTTATATCCACGGAATCGTGATAACATATACTAATATATTTTTGATAAGTCGACACATTTAACAACGCTTAAGACTCATTTTTGACTCGTAAAAAGTCGAGACAGCATGCTGAATTTTCTGGAATAAATAATTTTCGTCGCCAAACTTCAAAATAGCATAACTTCTTCGTTATAGATCCGTTTTAACCCGTTCAAGCGGCCACGTTTTCGTTTTAAAGTATATTTTCCAAATATTTAGCCCAAAATATTTTGATTACTGTCGAAAATTCCAGAATTTCAAAATAAGGACAGACCCTTAATTAGACTTGTCGAAATGAGTTTTTCTCGCGCCAAACCTATTCCAACCAATTCAAAACAACTCCGAAGCTATTCTAATCCTACCATACACCTTCTTAGGGTGTCATGGGTTCCTAGACATCACCAAGAGTGATTTATAACAAGGAGTAATTATAGGATGTCAAATATATATATAACTCTTAAAATCAAAGAAAAAGTGATATAAACCTCATGAGACTTGCATGTTTTCTCAAATATGATGAAATGAATATAACAATGAATATGAAATATGATGATGAGTATGGATGCTTACTAGTTACTTGATGAGGTTTATGAGCAAAGGTTTTTCCTAATCACCCTAGGTTTTTATTGCAAAACCTTAATAAAGAGTGAATCTAGAGTGTTAAAACCTTGTCTAGAAAATTTTATGATGCTCCTTCATGGTCTCCATGGTGTGGCCGGTTTCATGAGGAAGAGAGGAAAAGGAGAGAGCTTTTGGTTTACTCCTTTGGATATTTAGTAAGTATGTGTAAGTTGTAGTATAATATGAATATACATGTAATAGATATTTCAAGTAAACACACATGACTCACCCCTAAGTCGGCCAAAGGGGTTTTGTCATCTTTAAATACTTTTTTTTTATATGTATAAGTGTAATTGTATGTAAGTTACTTGAAGACATGTGATAAATTGTATACACATTTGAGTATTTAGGATAGCGTTAGATAAAAATAACTTTTAACGGGTCAAGATAAAATTTATTGAGGTCATAAAAATTATAAAAATACATTTCTTACATGAGTTGAGTGAAATAATAATTATCGTGTAGTTTTAAGAAAACCGTCGTAATTATATAAATATAACAATTTATATACGAAATAAATTGAAAACATCGGGTAAATTAATAAATATAATTTTTATAGTCTTAAAATGAGTATAAAAATATATTAGGAATATTTTTGGAAGTGTTGGATCAAATGTTCAAAATAATTAATTACGCGATAGCGTTTATTTAATAGGAAAATAAACGTTGAATGAAAAATGCAAAACCATGCATAAACTAATATGATGATAATGATGCCAATGAAATGTAGACTAAACCTAGCCTATATGAAATGTCTTTGTTGAAATGTTCATGAATTCACAGCTAAACCATTAAGGTTACGTGAATTTGATGCTCGTAAATCTAGTTTACGATAAATGATAAATGATGAAGCATGAGTAATGTTTTGAAATATGACCTGAAAATACGAGTTGTCACATTCGCCCAATCAAAAAGGAATTCAGTCCCTGAATTCAGTTCGTGTTAGTCTATCGAATTTTGAGTTTGTGATGAATAACGAGGAAAGAAGACATGAAGAGATGTCATTATGGTTATCGATGACTAAGAGCGTACAAAACATCATAGTAAAGAAAATATTGGATGAATGTCTCCAATGAGCATAACTTTGATTTTTATGAATATGTGAAAACCCTGCTTGCACTAAGACTTATAAATAACTGCTCCCAACATAACATGATCCCTCCAGATTAGACATAGTTAGCTAGGCTATGTATAATTAAGGAACGATATCCCTCCAGAATTAGACATAGTTAGCTAGACTATGTATAATTAAGGAATGATAATGTGACGTTCGGTTTAGTTGTTATAACTCTCGATGTTTACAGAGATCTAAACCTTGTAAGTGATAACGAATCAGAAGGAAAAGAAAGTACGCTTAATGAGAATATTTTACAACGAGTGGTTTATCAAAAGTAGTACATCTTAAATCATAAGATCCGAATACGATGGAATACATAAACTTAGTACAACATAGTACATAAGGAAAATAAGACTGTTAGTTTCCGAACTTCTTCAGTCTTCCGCATTGTTGAAACCATGACGAGCTTCTCCTCCTTCTAACATGTATGCATTCCCATGAGCACCTTCAACTTGTTGACCTTGGTTTTGAGGACATTGATTCTGATAGTGCCCTTGCTCCCCGCATCCGTAACATGTAACTATGGCCTTGCCCTTGCAGTCCTTAGCAAGGTGTCCTACTTTGAGACAGCTAAAGCATATACCACATGGACCATTATGATGTAGCGTGCATTGATGGCATCGTGGTAAGTTTCCAGTATAAGCTCTTCCCTTTGTTGGTGCAACAACATAGACCCTGGCGACTTCTTGTCTTCTATTCAGTTGTTGGTGATGGTTAGTGTTACGGTTTTGGTTGTCGTTATCATAACCTCCCTGGTCATTTTCCCATTTCCTTTTGTTGTTGCTAGTTTGGTTGTTGTGGTTGTTTTTGTTGTTGTTGTTATTGTTGGTAATGTTTTCCCCCTTCACAACTTGAGCCATGAGTTTTTGAGTTATCCTGATAGTTTCTTCAATTGTTTGTGGATCGGAAGAAGTTACATCTCCTTGAATACATTGTGGAAGTCCTCCAATGAAATTTTCCAGTAGTTTCTCATTGTCCGAAACCATTGATGGACATAGTGCAGCCAATTCTTGAAACCTCCTGATGTAGGTCTCGATGTCATAACCAACAGTTACTAACTCATAAAATTCCGTTTCTAATTTCTTCACCTCCGTGCGTAGACAATACTTCTTTGTCAACAACCTCTTGAATTGATCCCACGTAAGCTTGTAAGCATTTTCAATACCAATAGGTTGCGCATACGAATTCCACCATGACATTGCGCCATCTAAGAGTGTACCAGTGGCAAACTTCACCTTGTAGTCATCTGGGCAATTGCATAGAAGAAATACAGACTCCAACTTCTCAAACCATCGAACCATAGCAGGTGGCTCCTTCGTGCCTTTGAACTTTGTAGGATCACAGTTCTTAAAGTCCTTGTATGTACAATTTCGAACTCCAGATCCTCCTGCAGCTCCTATAGCAGTAGCAAGTCTAGCAGCTTCAGCAGCAGCCGTGGCCTCAGCAGCAGCAGCTACCGTTGCTCGTTCTTTCCTTAGTGCCTCGGCTATACTATCCTCTATATACCTTTGGATAGCAGCTGTGTCATTTCTGGTGCAACTTTCTTCAGTGCCATAACTCTTCAAAATAAGAGGAAAAATGAGACGTAGCAAAGTCCTATGTTAAGAATAAGCGCTCTAAAGAGATGTGATGTGAGGTGATAAGTTTGAGGTTACTTTTCAAAATAATCGACGGGTTCCCAAAAGATGGGTTATGAGATGTCGTAAGTGCTTCAAATGTATGATAGTCTAGTGACTTAGTGCGTGAATAACGTGTAACTCGACATGTTAGTGGTGAAACAAAGGAGTGAAAGCGACTTCGCCCTACTTAAAGGTTTATCTCGGCATTCGACGTTATCGGTGATGAATCAGCTGATATTAAAATTGTGATAGGGAATGACAAGGCATTCTCCACATTGGAGTAGGAGGAAATGATAATGGGATGGGTATATAAAGGCATCTATGTGACAATCGATTTGAAATGAAAGTAAATAACTCAAAAAATGTACGTATAAACCGCATGTAAAGTGAACATGCACTTATGATGAAATGATAAGATGCTATAATGATGTAGTTATAGTCTAGGGTCAATGATGCAACCTAGTTCTCTATAATGAAGCTCGATGCCAACTGTCACACCCCCCATTTACCTGTTTTGCAGCGGAATGGAATTCCTGGGGATTGACTGTCATAGCATCACAGTTACAGATATATTGAACGACCTAAAGTGTCGTTTGAAAAATACATCGTTTGATTTAATAAAATAATCAGAGTTTACAAAGTGTAGGTCCCAAATGAAAATCAACTTGTGCGGAAACAAATTTGTTACAAGCCAAACGATGTTTTAAAATTCATAAATCCCATGTGTGACGCGTCGTCACCACGACTCTATGATAAGTCCACATGCATGCCATGAAGTGAATGCCTTAGATACCTGAGATAAAACATGCTAAAAAGTGTCAACACAAAGGTTGAGTGAGTTCATAGAGTTTGAGTTGAAATGTAAAGCCTTTCAAAATCGTTTATGCAACAAAGGCATTGTAAATCCACTCAGTTCCAAGTTCGCCCATACAAAACTTGCAACCTGTGTGTTTACAACCCATTGCCAAAATATGTATAGTTTATGTTCAAACACATGATGTCAAAGGAATTCACAATAGCAACTAACTCAACGTAGAACAATAACACATAATCAATAGCACATGACTTAATGTATCATAGTCAAGCCGACATAGAACTTTATACGACGTAGAACTATAACACATAATCAATAGTACATGACTCAATGTTTCAGTAGTCAACTGATTTAGAACTTTATAATGACGAGAACTATACCATTCAAACAAGAACAATTAATATAGTACAACATTCGGTTTTTGAAACAATGGTGATCATGATAGAAGTTATCTTTAAAATCTAAAGTACTTGTGAAAAATAGTTAAGCATTTATCTCCCCCAAAATAGTTCAAAACATATAAAAGTAGGGCTACTGAAACTCACATGGACGATGATGCGATGGCAAAAGTGAGTACACCGAAATGTAGCGTGAATCTCTAACCTCGACCTATTATGAATGATATGATATGTAATAAGTTATGATGTAATGTTATGCATGCAATTCTGATGATATCTATACCACTTATGAATTTGTGAATATAATATTTCTCGTCGAGAAATAATCTTTTAACGTCTTGACCATTTTTAAATTACTCCATATGTATTTACATTGAAATGATATCCAACGATAATCATTTAGTGATTTATTAAGAAATTATAACTTTTCGTCGTAAAATAATGTCGTTGAAATATTTCATGAAAGTGACTAAACGACCTCGAAAAGCTAGTCGTAAAATGGTGTACGTCGAGTGTTAAGAAACGAACTCAACGGTTTTGGGAAGCTTGTATCATTATCTCAAAGTTTTAGTGTTTAAGTTTTCATCCTAGAGGTCTCAATCATGGAGAAAAATGTAGGTTAAGTATGGTACTTGTGTCCCAAAATATAGTTTAAGGATGGTTTTTCGGCAAAGTTTAAGTGACCGTATTTTATTCGTTACAATTCCGCTTGACGAACGGTTGGACATTTTGGAAAATATGCTAGGCGAACTTACTTTTACTAGAAGACATCACTTTATAAAAAGTACTTCGTCATTGTTAAAAACGACCTTCAACATGGTCCCTCGTTGCCGTAGTATGTTTTTAATAGAAAATATGTTAATTTTGCTAATAAAATAAAGTTACGGCAACTTTTTAAAATGTGAATAACTTTATCGTTATAAGTCCGTTTTCTACGTTCTTTATATCCACGGAATCGTGATAACATATACTAATATATTTTTGATAAGTCGACACATTTAACAACGCTTAAGACTCATTTTTGACTCGTAAAAAGTCGAGACAGCATGCTGAATTTTCTGGAATAAATAATTTTCGTCGCCAAACTTCAAAATAGCATAACTTCTTCGTTATAGATCCGTTTTAACCCGTTCAAGCGGCCACGTTTTCGTTTTAAAGTATATTTTCCAAATATTTAGCCCAAAATATTTTGCTTACTGTCGAAAATTCCAGAATTTCAAAATAAGGACAAACCCTTAATTAGACTTGTCGAAATGAGTTTTTCTCGCGCCAAACCTATTCCAACCAATTCAAAACAACTCCGAAGCTATTCTAATCCTACCATACACCTTCTTAGGGTGTCATGGGTTCCTAGACATCACCAAGAGTGATTTATAACAAGGAGTAATTATAGGATGTCAAATATATATATAACTCTTAAAATCAAAGAAAAAGTGGTATAAACCTCATGAGACTTGCATGTTTTCTCAAATATGATGAAATGAATATAACAATGAATATGAAATATGATGATGAGTATGGATGCTTACTAGTTACTTGATGAGGTTTATGAGCAAAGGTTTTTCCTAATCACCCTATGTTTTTATTGCAAAACCTTAATAAAGAGTGAATCTAGAGTGTTAAAACCTTGTCTAGAAAATTTTATGATGATCCTTCATGGTCTCCATGGTGTGGCCGGTTTCATGAGGAAGAGAGGAAAAGGAGAGAGCTTTTGGTTTACTCCTTTGGATATTTAGTAAGTATGTGTAAGTTGTAGTATAATATGAATATACATGTAATAGATATTTCAAGTAAACACACATGACTCACCCCCCCTTAAGTCGGCCAAGGGGGGTTTTGTCATCTTTAAATACTTTTTTTTTTTTTTTTAAATATGTATAAGTGTAATTGTATGTAAGTTACTTGAAGACATGTGATAAATTGTATACACATTTGAGTATTTAGGATAGCGTTAGATAAAAATAACTTTTAACGGGTCAAGATAAAATTTATTGAGGTCATAAAAATTATAAAAATACATTTCTTACATGAGTTGAGTGAAATAATAATTATCGTGTAGTTTTTAAGAAAACCGTCGTAATTATATAAATATAACAATTTATATACGAAATAAATTGAAAACATCGGGTAAATTAATAATATAATTTTTATAGTCTTAAAATGAGTATAAAAATATATTAGGAATATTTTTGGAAGTGTTGGATCAAATGTTCAAAATAATTAATTACGCGATAGCGTTTATTTAATAGGAGAATAAACGTTGAATGAAAAATGCAAAACCATGCATAAACTAATATGATGATAATGATGCCAATGAAATGTAGACTAAACCTAGCCTATATGAAATGTCTTTGATGAAATGTTCATGAATTCACAGCTAAACCATTAAGGTTACGTGAATTTGATGCTATCGTAAATCTAGTTTACGATAAATGATAAATGATGAAGCATGAGTAATGTTTTGAAATATGACCTGAAGATACGAGTTGTCACGCCAATTCGTGATATTTGGCAAGCAAACTATTTGCTCTTCATGCATATTTGCTCTCTCCATCCCCAAGTGAAAAGAGAAAGAGAGATGAGGGTGATAAAGATTTGGTTAAATATTAATGAGTTTTAAAAGAGTATTAAATTGCCGAGCAAATAAAAGAGAGTGTAGGTGAAGTATTAATGAGTGTAGTTGAAAATTTTATTATTTGAGTGTGATTGTGAAAGTGACGAGCAAATCAAATAGTCAAGCAAAATGTTTCGCTTAGCATAAACATTTTACTACATATTGTAACAAGCAAATGGATGTGGCGAGCAAAACAATTTGCTTGTGATGTTCTTTTGTTTGATAAAAAGTTGTGACACGTATTAAAGTTTCGAGCAAATAAAAGTGGCGAGAAAATGTATTTTCTCGAGATGTAGAAATCTGTAATGTGAAAAAATAGTGTCGGGTATGAATATTTGATTTGGTAGGAATAGAGTTTCGTCATTTTTTTCAAATTATAATCATCCACTAATGGAAGATAAGCGAAGGCGGATGTGACTTATCTACCATCATTTGTAGGCCCATTTGCCGCACTTACAAGCCCAAATGTCTAGGGTGCGTTTGCTTTATAGTCAGGATTAGAATTGGATTTGGATTTGGTTTAAAAAATATATATATTATTAATATATTTTATTAAGCTCTTAGCTCGTCATCCCCACAAAAAACCGAAGGAGTCAAAGTCAAGCCGAGCTAGAGTACTGTCAATTAGTTCATCAAGGTCGAGTCAAGTTTCAACTTTTAGACCAATTTGAAGCCTATATATACGGCTAGTTAGCCTAGCTGTTCTTAAACCAAACAAACCTAATCTATTCATCTTTTAATGAAAAAGTGAAAAGGTAGACTATTGATGTAAAAAACCTAGATGGCTATAAGATAAAATTATAGAAGCTTATTCAACTTATTATGTAACCACAACATAATAATCTTTGTTTTTAATGCGTGAGTGAAAAGTGCTTATCAGCTTTTAGAAAGGTAAATGTTGTATCGCTCATGGTTGTAAAACTAGCTAGCTAAAGTGTACTTTTACGGTACGCTGTCTTGTAACAAGAAATCGGTCTGGATAGGGAGCACCAGATTGAAACTTTTTATATTAATTTTATAACTATATGCATGACATGTTCACAAGATAATGGAATTGTCCATTTGACCTTAGAACCATTAAGACACTTGTGTAAATACTTATAATCGAGGTTGGACAAAACCAATTTTTTTTTCCGATTCAACTTAATTCATCTCTTATGGGTGGACATGTGAGTTTGTTTTATCCCTTGACTTGGTTTTAGTCAATCTATAATTAACGTTCATGTCATGGGTTGGAGTGAGTAGGATACTCGTATCAGTACTTCCAGCTTGAAAACGAGCCTTGTCCTCAAGGCTCATGGTTTTGTACCTCGGGTCGCATAGCTGCCAGGGTGGTTCACATTCGTATTAGAGAAAAAATTATTTGGGTGGATATTGACGATCGTGATGAAGTGTCTTTGGACTTTGAAAACTACGGTCGTGGCTAAGAGTGACTTGGATATCTTTGGTAGCAAGGTTTTGAAACGATGGTTCAAGAAGTTGGTTTAGTAGATTAGTAAGCATAGTCGGTTTATCTCGATATTATGTGGTGCGACGTGGGGGCAAAGTACGGGGGAGGGCGTTTAAGGATGGCTTGGATTTTTAGCGGATTGTGAGTTGGGTTAAGTTGAAGGTAGTAACGGGGGAATCAGTAACAAGGGTTGATTTGCAGGATTAAATGGGTTTGGATCAGTAGGCAATGGGACTAATGAGTAGCCTTGTGATTTGGGCCATTCATGGAACATGTCTTCTATAATAAGTTCCTTCCCATCAAAGGCTCAAGGTGTTGGTATTGGTTATGCTCTAAAGAATAATCTGTAGAAAACTAGAAGGGGGGTTGAATAGTTTACCAATTAAAAACTTTGTTTTGAAACTTATTGTAAAGATCAATTGATATTGATCTTAGATATGTTAATGAAATATGCAAGCAATATGTAAGAAGTAAATAAGGAAAGAAATGATCAAACCACAACAAGTTGTTTATAGTGGTTCGGTCTACAAGGACTCTTTTTCCTTGCCCTACTCCACTCCTCGAGTCTCACACTCGAGAGTTTAACTTCACTAGTCAACAAGCTCCTTTCACCGGCGGAGAAAACCTTTGCACTTTGCTTACACTATTTCCGACACTAAGCTAGATGTCGAGTTCTTTCCAAAGGTACAACCACTCCCACACACAACGTATTTTGAGGACTAAAATACTAACCACTCACACTCACAAGATTATGATGGTTTAATACAACAATGAAGTATGAATCAACACAAGATCATACAACACTAAACAAACAAGACTTCCAACTTCTCGTTTGAAGCTTGAATGTGACTTGATCTTCTTTGCTACAAAAGAGATCACTAATATGATATGAAACTGAGTTAGAAAGGTTAGAGAGAAGATATGTATGAGAGT
Source organism: Chrysanthemum makinoi (assembly GCA_910596185.1). Lineage (NCBI taxonomy): Eukaryota > Viridiplantae > Streptophyta > Magnoliopsida > Asterales > Asteraceae > Chrysanthemum > Chrysanthemum makinoi. Next base: position 90,639,594 of record OU343224.1, read on the forward strand.
ATGTTAGAAAGGGATAAGAAACTACTTGGCTTGGCATTGCTATTTATAGCCAAAGCGGAACCCTTAAAATGGTTCCGCCCGTGTACCATTTTGGTACCGCCGGTCTGACAGTCAAGATATCAAATCTTTGCTAAAGTCAACTCTATCTAAGTGAGATTGTGCAAGATATGAAGAGTACAAATCCACACAAAATATCTAATGAAATCTTCCAATGATTTCCATGATGCATCACATGATGTCATATGTTGTATTTCTATTATTAGAAATATGCAAGTACTTAAGTAGTGTTTGGTTTTAAGAACCTAACACATTCTAAAAACTACTATCATACATAATGATTAGAGTCATATCAAGATGTTACTAATCATAAATGTAAATGCTTGAATGATGAATATATTGTTTGAAAAAGCTTGTTTTAATATCTATTAAACTTGACAAGCTTTAAGCTTTTATACAAATTAAATTTACTTTTGTCGTTAACAAAACTTAGGTAAAGATCAAAAATATAAATAACGTTTAATGGCGATATTTGTATTAACAATCTCCCCCTTTTGTTGAGGACAAAATATAAATTTTATTTTTATAAAAGATACAAAGTTTGTGCAAGAGTTATAAAAATATTAGTTTTAGAACTTGAAAAGAGAAAGATAATGCAAGTGTATGATGTTTGACTATTTATGAAAGTCAAAGTGTTCACTAGTTGATGTATGATGTTGACTTTTTAAGAAAGTCAAAGTATGCGATTGACTTTTAAGAAAAGTCAAAATGTAATCAAGTTCTATATTTTCTCCCCCTTTTTGTCTCAACAAAAGTAGAAGCGTCTTGAATGTAATGAGCCGAGCCATTATCTCCCCATTGATTAAAGCTCCCCCTAAATTGGGTGCTTAATGGGAAGATACATGGATTGTGAAAATAAAAGCTACAAAAAATGTTAGTAATAATGATCATTCACAAGCATTTCCAAACACTATGTAAAAGGACCAACACTATAATAAAAACACCATTCATTAGTTAAAATTTTCATGAATAAAGATCATGAAATGAGAACACAATGATGTGTTTTAGTACAAGAAGAAAAGAAAAGAAAATAATCCTAAGAAGAGAAAACTAGAAATGCTAAACTATAACCATCCTAATTTGATGGTGGATGAGAAAAGCGTTGAGGCGCTCAAAGATATGATTGAGGATGAACCTCATTTCTTCTTGAAAGTCAAGGACCATAACCCGGGTCCTATCAGCGGTTTGGGCCGTTTGCTCACAAGTTGAGCAACCATGCCTAGGGGGTAGTATGTTTGGGGAGGTTGTGGTGGTGGAATGGTAGATGTGTTGGTGTTGGTGGAAATGTTTGGGGTGGTCATGATGGAAGCAAGCAAAGCACTTTGCATTTGCATTGTCTCACTCAGGTGAGAGTCCACCATGCCTTTGAATTGGTGGAGGTTGTGGAGTTCGTTTTGAATCTCCTCTCTAGTGGGATTGGCATCCCACATACACTCCTCAATGTCCTCAAGATGAGGGAACATTGATGTGGGGAGTGAATGATCCCCATACAAAGGACCATGAATGTCTTTGTGAATGGGGTGGAAGAGAAGAGGTTTAGGCCCTAATGGGGCGTTTGGGTCAAGGAATGACCGAGGTGACTTATGAGCCATCCGCTCAATTGAGCCAAATGATGGCAATGGTGGTGGATGATTTGGCCTAGGAGGCAAGTCCTCCAAGAAAGGATTTGGTGAAGTAGGTGGAGTGGAAAATAACTCCATAGGAATGAGAGTTGGAGACCTTGGTGAAGGTGGTGAGGGTGTTTTGGATGTTTGGATGGGTGCGGGTGGAGGTGAAGTTGGTGTTTTTGTTGGTGGTGGAGTGGTGATCACAATGTGTGATTGAGTAGGTGTGGCTAAGGTAAGGTTTGTATCATCTCGGATGGGAGATGAGATTGTGAGTGGAGAAGACTTGGATGAGGAGCTAAGGTGAACGAAGCAACAAGGCCTCACACTAATTCTAGCGGTCTTCTTGCAAGGTTTTGGAGATGATTTTGTCATTTTGACTTTGGTTTGTCTTTGCTAGATGATAGTAAGAATGAAGAAGGTGTGAGGATGATCATGGTAAAACCTCTCAATTTATAGAAGTGAAAAATCATGGAGAAATGTGTTTGATTTGATGTTAAGCCATTGAAGAGATGAGGTTCCTAATGATTTGGAAGTGGGTTGAATGCTAGTCATATCACCCAAGTCAAGCCATTCAAGAGAGATGGAGTGAAGAAGAAAAGATTTGCAATAAATGTGTTCTAGTGAGTGGAATTTCCTAATATTAAGATCACCCACGGATTTGAAGGTACCAAAAATTTGGTTCCTTCCTTTATGCAAAAGGGCTCCTTGGGTGGATTTTTCAAATTTTGAATTTTGGTGGGAAATGGATTTCTTATATACCTAAGTGAATTATACTAGTTCTAATAAGAGTATAAGCAATTTAGGATTGATTTATAAGCATTGGATGGTAATTTGGAATCACGAAATAGTCGAAATTGAGAAAGTTACCTGAAGGATCCACGGCACCAAAACTTACACGGTAGGAACCCTAAAAGGGTGTCGGTCCGTCTGAATGCGGCGGTACCAATTTACATAACGGACGGTACCAAATTTATGGTGCCGTCGATCCGTGAAGTCTTGAGAAAAATGGGCGAGTTCGTTTTTAGGTGTCGGGGACTTTTCGAAACACGAAATTCTTCTCAAAACATGTTATACTAAACATTTCTAGTTAGGAAAAGCGGATAACATATATATAAACATAGTGGAGCATGTATTTTGAGCAAGGCTTATTGATTTTCACATTATAGTGAAAATGGGTAAAATTTGATAGCATACTTGCGCTATCCCTCTGCATGAAATTGTTAGCATTCACCATTGTTTCAGGTTATATTATCATCCTACATAATAAAAACAACGAAATAGTATCAAACATTAATGATAATGTATTGTTCCAAACACTCCTTAAAAGTACCCTTATTTGTCCAACTTCTTGTAAATCTTGTTCATCATCCTACCAAGGCACTTGAACATTCCCTTAGTTTGCTTGAACTCCGTTGATTCATTCTCTATTTCGGGAAGAGACGCATAATACTCATGAGGCGGAAGGCGAGAGCTTGGAAGACCATCCTCGGAGCTATTTGATGATGATGATGATGGAGTTGGAGGTTTTGCTCTCTTGCCTTTTGTCTTAGCAACTCGTGCATCACTCAAAGGTACAAAGATGTGAGGATGAGCTCATAGTGAAGGTGCATCCCTTTTGGTGTTGGTGGAATTGGTGCAAAGTTTCTATAGAGGCGGGTGAGGAGCATCCCGTATGGAAGAGCAACCGATCCTTGAGTTGGAATATCAATCATTCTCCTAGCGATGTAGTAAGCTAAATTGAATGGTTGACGGGTGGACAAGTTGTAGAGCATATAACAAAGGCAAGCGTTAATGTGATCCCTATTTCCTATGGTGCTAATGGCGTTGGCTCTAAGTAGCTCCTCCCATTTCTTAAATTTGGGCTTAAGTTCATTTAGCTCCATTCCATATGGATCTCGGTTTACCTCCTTTCCCTTTCGGGTAACTTGGGTTGTATCACCCTTTGGGTTAAAAAGGTGTTCACGGATGACATCCTTGTCGGCCAAACGGGTTTGGTAGGGTAGAGAGCGGTCATTGATAGCATCAAGAGCGGTGAGTGACCATTTATCCGTGTAGAGACAAGTTCCTCGGTTGGGAATTCCTAGCACTTGAGCAAAGTTGGCTAAGGTGATGGTGTAGTCGTTTTGATTAATTCTAAACCTAAGACAAAATTCATCATCGTCTTCATCACTAAACCGGTCACACTAGCATAGAATTCTAACACAAACCTAGGACAAATTGGTTCATCGATGTCAAGAAGACAATCGAATTGAATGGCGGCTAGTTCTTCACGGAGATTTGTGTTTTCAAGGAAGGATGAGTGAATGGTTCTACCCTCATGGAAATACATTGATTCTAGACCCCTAAATATTTCTACTTGTTCCTTGGTAAGTCCTTTGGTTTTGTGGTGTTTGGGAATGTAGTTAAGGGTGTCTTTGTGATCATAGAATCTTGCGGCTACCATGGTTATTCCTAAGGACAAGAGTTAATATGTTAAAAATGAGAATAAGTTTTAACGTTTTTGGTTCTAGTGTGTGCCTATATGAAAACAATTTGGAGTTGCGGTTATCTCGACTCATTTTATGCACAAAGATGGTTTTAGTGGGGTGTTTGGCAAATACCATGAGATAACCCAAATGCTCCTAATTCAATGTGGCTTCATTTGAATATACCGGGAATGCATATTAGTTATGCAATACCTTTAGTATTCAAGAGCATGCAAGTGATGAAAATTTAACGTTTCTATTTGTATTAGCAATGAAAAAATTGTTTTCCTACAAGTGAGAAGCTTTTCAAAACTTTTGACATGGGGTGTTTGGTTGTTTGAATAGGGCCTTATATTCATTATCTATCAATTAGTGGGAAGCATGATTTGTTTATGCAATATGATAATGTAGTACCTAATTTCAATGACTAGTTATGCAATTTGCCAATTGAATTCATATTTGGTATAAAAGCATACATAAAACCCCATGTAATGATTTGTGATAGTTTTGTGCATAAATAAGAATCCTAGACTCGGAATTAAGAGATGAAATGTAGTTAGGATACTTACAATGATGTTATCTTCATTGATTAGTGAGTTGGAAGATGACAATAATGAGCTTGGTTTAAGTTTTACACGTTTTGGTAAAGTGGGTTTTGAGGAAGAGGATGATTTGTATATAGCGGTTTTGCTTACGTAGACACCACGGACGAGGCGGTACCAAAATTTGGTTCCGTCTTTGTTATCGTTTGGTGCCGTGGCTCTGATGCAGGTACAAGACAAATTTATTTAGTTTTGACTATTCTAATGTTTTGGGCTATGTTTATCCTACATGTTTGGTTCCATTAACCCTAAACCAAGTCTAAGAAGATTAAAAGGTTCTCGTTTAAGAGGCTTAGTTAAGATGTCGGCAATGTTGTCTTGGGAGGATACTTTCTCGATTGAAATGTTTCCTTTTTGAACATTGTCGCGAAGAAAGTGATGGCGGATTTCAATATGCTTTGTGCGAGCATGTTGAACGGGATTCTTGCTGAGATCGATGGCTCCTTTGTTGTCGCAAAGTATCACAATGTCGTTGAGATGAATTCCGTAATCTCCGAGAGCTTGCTTCATCCAAAGAGCTTGTTGACATGCTTTTCGGTGAGGCGTACTTCGGCCAGTAGTTGAGATGGTCAGGGCCGTTTGCTTCTTTGCAAACCATGAGGTGAGACAATGTCCAACAAAAGTGCAAATACCACTTGTACTTTTTCTATCGACATAGTCACCGGCATGATCAGAGTCGGCATACACTATGGTTTCTACACCCGTTCCTTTGGGATACCATAATCCTAAACACGTTGTTCCCTTAATGTATCTAAAATCCTTTTTAGGGCTTCTAAGTGTGATGCCTTTGGGTTTTCTTGAAAGCGAGCACATAGACAAACACTAAACATAATGTCGGGTCTACTAGCCGTAAGATAGAGTAGGCTACCAATCATTCCTCTATATTTAGTGTTATCTACGGATTCACCTTCCTCATCCTTGGTTAGTTTAGTGTCCGAGGACATGGGTGTCTTAGTTGGTTTGGAATCTTCAAGACCAAATTTCCTAAGCATGTCTTTTATATATTTAGATTGGTTAAAGAATATGCCATCTTCTAGTTGTTTTATTTGAAGTCCTAGAAAGAAATTTAACTCACCCATCATACTCATTTCAAACTCGTCGTGCATGATTTTAGAGAAATCATCACATAATTCTTGACAAGTTGATCCGAATATAATGTCATCAGCGTATATTTGAACAATGATAATATGTGATTCCTTTTTCTTGGTAAAAGAGTATTATCTACTAATCCCATAGTATATTTGTTATCAATAAGGAAAGTCTTAAGTCGGTCGTACCAAGCTTTTGGTGCTTGCTTAAGACCATACAATGCTTTCTTGAGTTTGAAGACATGATGTGGTTTCTCAAAGTCGGTGAAACCGGGAGGTTGAGCAACATACACTTCTTCGTTAATAAACCCATTAAGAAAGGCACTTTTAACATCCATTTGAAATAATTTAAAATCATAGGCACATGCATAAGCAAGCAATATTCTAATAGACTCAAGCCTAGCTACCGGTGCATAAGTTTCATCATAATCAATCCCTCTTGTTGATTATAACCTTGCGCTACAAGCCTAGCTTTGTTTCTAGATACTATCCATTTTCATCCATTTTATTTAGAAAAACCCATTTTGTTCCAATTATAGTTTGATCTTTAGGTTTTGGAACTAATTTCCAAACATCATTTCTAACGAATTGGTTTAATTCTTCTTGCATGGCAATAACCCATGATTCATCTTTTATTGCTTCATTTATGGTTTTGGGTTCAATGGTGGATACAAAGCAAAAATAATTACTTTGATTTTGGGCTTGTGACCTTAAGGTTCTTTGATTGAGTTGTCCTATGACTTTTTCTAAAGGATGACTTTTAGATTCTTTGATGTTGACAATTTCTTTATTTAATGGTTCATCTTCCTTGTTATTATTAATTATTTCTTGACCTTCTATCATTTGACTTTCAACTAAGTCATCATCTACCAAAGGTGATGTCTTAGAGGGAGGTGGACTTTCGTCGAATGTTATGTTCAACGATTCCTCGACTATCATTGTTTCTTTGTTTAGGACAATGTAAGCTTTACTAGTTTGAGAGTAACCAAGAAATACACCTTCATAAGACTTTGGGTCAAACTTGGTGAGATAATCCTTAGTATTAAGAATAAAGCATTTACAACCAAAGACTCTAAAATATCCTAACGTTGGCTTTTTACCTTTATAGAGTTCATATGGTGTTTTGTTTAAGAAAGGCGTATTAAGACTCTATTCAAAATATATGTAGAAGTGTCAACGGCGTTACACCAAAACTTTTGAGGAATGTTTTGTTCATTAAGCATTGTTCTACTCATTTCTTGAATTGTTCTATTTTTACGTTCTACTACTCCATTTGATTGAGGTGTTAGTGGAGCGGAAAAGTTATGTGTTATACCATTTGTATCACAAAAGTTTCCAAATTGAGTTTAGTTGTCAAATTCACGACCATGATCATTTTGACACCTAGAAGATTTTGAATTTTCTTGCTAAGTATTTCAAATTTATCAAAAGCTTCATTTTTGGTTTTCAAAAACAACGTCACAGTAAACCTTGAATAATCATCTACTATGACCAAAGTGTATAAGTTGCCTCCATAGCTTCTTATAGCGGATGGTCCAAACAAGTCCATATGTAATAATTCTAGACACTTAGATGTGGACACCATATTTTTAGATTTGTGACTACTATGTGTTTGTTTACCAATTTTGCAAGCGTCGCAAAAGTGTTGGTCATATTTAAGTTTTGGTAAATTCTTAACCAATTCTTTTGAAGATAGGTTTTGTATAAGTCTCATATTAGCGTGACCTAAGCGTCTATGCCAAAGAGATGAGCTATCATCTAATGTTGTTAGGCAAAGTTTGTCATTATATGTTTTATCTATTTTCATGACATATATGTTATTTTTCCTAACTCCTTTAGCTATGGTGATACCATCTTTTAGTATTTTACTACCATTTTCATCAAATAGTACTTTATACTTTTTATCACATAGTTGGCTAATACTAAGTAGATTAAATCCTAACCTATCCACATGAGCAACATTTTCAATAGTTAGGGAGTTATGAGCGATCGTACCTTTGCCAATAATTTTGCTTTTGAGATTGCTACCAAAGGTGACATTACCTCCGTCATACTCTTGGTATGATGAGAAGAGACTTTGTTGCCCGTCATGTGTCGTGAGCAACCACTATCTTTTATCCATTCATCAGGTTCCAATCCAACTTTCAAGCATACCTAAGAAGCAAATAACTCAAGCATTTGGTCCCCAATATCTCATGGGTCCATTTGGGTTACACATACCATTTATTTGATTCATGTATGGAAACGATGGGTAAGAGTTCCATGGCATGTAATCTGGAGTTTGATATGGTCTAGGAAAGTTTTGATTCCAACCATTGTGTTGGTAGTTGGGTTGTGCGTTGTGGTTGCTCTTAGGAAAGGGGCGTTTGGCAAAAGGAGTTTTATATCGTTGTTGAGTAGTTTTTATCTAAATTCATTTTTGACAAGTCCTACTCACGAAGTAACGGTGGTTTTAGTTTAATACTATTATTGGTTTTCTTTGTTATTTTAACAAATTCAGTGCGGTCCGTATTGCGAACATTACGTTATTGAAGTACCCACGGCACCATTTTGCACAACGGACGGAACCCTTATTTTGGTTCCGTCGGTCCGTCTTTATCTGCAGCAATTTTGACAGAATGTTAGTCCTTTTCGGCCGTTTTATTTTGACTCTTTGGAATTAATACTTCATTAAAACCTAGCCCATTCATGTCTCATGGTGTTTTATGAATTTTAACTATTTCATCGGCAAGAGCGATGTTCTTGTTAAACCTTTTAAATTTAGAATTGTTTTCTATTAAAACATCTTGTGTGAGCTTTAGTTTTTCTATTTCAAGTTTAAGCTCTTGACATGATTTACAATCATCGTCATTTGCTTTTCCTTTTCTAGTCGTTTTGCTTTTTCTTTTAACTCATAAACTTCATTTTCCAAAAATTCCTTTTTGGTTTTAAAATTTTTTTTTTTAGTTATGATTTTTAGACTTAGCTCACACAATTGATTATATTGTTTTTGCAAAGTGTCATCATCAATAGAAGAATAAGAAGAGTCGGAAAGTACCTCATTTGACTCATGTGCCATTAGAGCGATCTCTTCCTTGCTTGATTCTTCATCGTCTTCACTATCACTCCAAGCACCACTTACAAAAGCTCGTTGAGTTTTGCTTTTAGGTGGCTTGGGACATTCTCCTATGAGGTGACTTGCATCACCACATCTAAAACATTTTCTTTCACCTTTACCCTTCTTGTCATCCCGATCTTTTGGGAATGGCTTCTTTTCTTCTCGAGGTTGTCTTACGAACTTTCCTCTTCTTCTAAAGAACTTCTTAAAATCTCTAACGGCCATGGCATATTCCTCATCTTCACTACGGGAGCAAGATTCGTCATCATCACTTGATTCCGCTTTTGCTTTTAGAGCAACGGATTTGATCTTCTCCCTTTTTCCTTTGATGATCTCAGAATCTTTCTCCATCACCATTTCGTGTACTTTGAGGTTACCGATCAACTCGTCTAGTGACATTATTGAGAGATCTTTTGATTCCTCAATGGCGGTCACTTTAGCTCTCCATTTGGGATGGAGTGCTCTAAGAAATTTCGTGACAAAGTTCTTACTACGAAAAGATTCATCAAGTGCTTTAAGTGATGTAATAATAGTGTTAAAGCGAGCAAAGCCACAATCAATGGTTTCATCTTAAGGAATAACAAATTGTTCATATTGTTGAACAAGAAGATCAATTTTGTTATCCTTGACTTGTGAATTACCTTGATGTGTAACAATTAAAGATTCCCAAATATCTTTGGCGGTTTCACACATAAAAATTCTTTCATATTCTTTTCTAGGTAAAGCATTATAAAGCATCATTTTAGCTTCATTATTTTTAGCAACTAGTTTCTTTTGTTCATCAACGGAAATATCCTTTGTTGTAGAACTAAAATCCCTTTAACAATAATAAACCAAAGATCTATATCTTTTGATTTTACATATGTTTCAAAGCGGTTTTTCCAATAGATAAATCCATTGGTTTCAAAGAGTGGTGGTCTTTGCATAGATTGCCCTTCTTTAAAGTTTTGAGAATCCATGGATCGTTTCAAGTTTATAAAATACAAGTTATTTTAGAAATTCTTGAGCAACGAGGCTCTGGTACCAATTGTAGAAAACTAGAAGGGGGTTGAATAGTTTACCAATTAAAAACTTTGTTTTGAAACTTATTGTAAAGATCAATTGATATTGATCTTAGATATGTTAATGAAATATGCAAGCAATATGTAAGAAGTAAATAAGGAAAGAAATGATCAAACCACAACAAGTTGTTTATAGTGGTTCGGTCTACAAGGACTCTTTTTCCTTGCCCTACTCCACTCCTCGAGTCTCACACTCGAGAGTTTAACTTCACTAGTCAACAAGCTCCTTTCACGGGCGGAGAAAACCTTTACACTTACACTATTTCCGACACTAAGCTAGATGTCGAGTTCTTTCCAAGGGTACAACCACTCCCACACACAAGGTATTTTGAGGACTAAAATACTAACCACTCACACTCACAAGATTATGATGGTTTAATACAACAATGAAGTATGAATCAACACAAGATCATACAACACTAAACAAACAAGACTTCCAACTTCTCGTTTGAAGCTTGAATGTGACTTGATCTTCTTTGCTACAAAAGAGATCACTAATATGATATGAAACTGAGTTAGAAAGGTTAGAGAAGATATGTATGAGAGTATGTTAGAAAGGGATAAAAACTACTTGGCTTGGCATTGCTATTTATAGCCAAAGTGGACAGGAGCGTCCACGGACCGCGGAACCCTTAAAAGGGTTCCGCCGTGTACCATTTTGGTACCGCCGGTCTGGCAGTCAAGATATCAAATCTTTGCTAAAGTCAACTCTATCTAAGTGAGATTGTGCAAGATATGAAGAGTACAAATCCACACAAAATATCTAATGAAATCTTCCAATGATTTCCATGATGCATCACATGATGTCATATGTTGTATTTCTATTTTTAGAAATATGCAAGTACTTAAGTAGTGTTTGGTTTTAAGAACCTAACACATTCTAAAAACTATTATCATACATAATGATTAGAGTTATATCAAGATGTTACTAATCATAAATGTAAATGCTTGAATGATGAATATATTGTTTGAAAAAACTTGTTTTAATATCTATTAAACTTGACAAGCTTTAAGCTTTTATACAAATTAAATTTACTTTTGTCGTTAACAAAACTTAGGTAAAGATCAAAAATATAAATAACGTTTAATGACGATATTTGTATTAACATAATCAATAATTCGTACGGCGGGGAATACGTGAGCCAATTGAGGCATACACGTATACACTGAGGAATATGTTTAGTTAATATAAGTAATGTATTAAATGTTATATATTAATTATAGGGAAAATTCCAAAAATAGGCCAGTCGCCCACGTGTATAACACTTTTTACCTCATTTTTTTCAAAAGTCCAAAATAAATCGGGACGACTCTTGTATTGGGCAACCCTTGTCTATTGACTAAAATACCCCTCTTTCCAAACCTTATAAGGTTTGGTTTGGTACAGAGGGGTATTTTAGTGATAGATCACCAATTGGACACTTGACGACTTATGGTTGGGTTGTACTAGTTGCCCTGGTCTATTTTTGACTTTTGAAAAAAGGGTAGAAAATGATATTCACGTGGGAGACAGGTCTAGTTTCGGAATTTTCCCTTAATTATATTAGTTCACGAAATGAATTAACAATTGTTAGGTTTCCGTTAGACGTGAAACTAATAAACGGGCTAGCTAAATTAAGTGTAATGGACACGTTAACATTAGTTAAAGTCCAACACAAGCCCAAGAAGCCCATGGCTTCTTTGGGTTGGCCGAAGACGGAGGTCCAAGGGTTTTGGGATAGTTGCTTGGTGTTTAAGTTTTGTAATTAATTTGTATTGTACATAATAAATTATCTAAGGGCTTAAACATAAACCCAAAAACCTTCTAGGAAGGGGGACGATCGGTTAATGAATCCTAGAAGGATTGGAAAGGCAAACTTGTCTAACAAGTTACATGACCATATAATGAACCCTTGTGGTTCATTATTAACAAATCATTCCCTAAACCTAAGACCAAGTAATCGATCCACCCTCTCTTGACCTCATTTTTTATCGGTTTTGATCCCAAAACCACAAGAGACGATTGACTTTCAACAAGACCAAACGCATCGTGCCTTATTGGTGTTCTTCGTGAAGTTTGTACTAGCATATGCATATTCCACGTAGCATGTATGTTTGCAATGATAGAGATAACCTAATTTGGTTATTAGTGTTTTGATCTTAGTGATTCAAGATTCAATAACCGTTACTTGATGTGCTTTTTATAGTCTATAATTTTCTACCAAGTTTTAAATTTATTTATTTTCGAACTAACCTATAGACTTAAACACTAACGAACATTGTACCCGATCAATGTAGATAGTTTTTAAGTAAGTGGTATGTGCTAAAACACATACCTTTTCTTTATCAAAATAGACCCAAAATAACCAAGAAAGAGCCGTTTATTGCTAATATTTGTGGTTTTCTTGAGTTTGTGCATGTGCAGGTACGGATATGTTGAAACACACAAAAAGGAGTTGTAAAAATAATTTTTCTTTTCTAATAATTTTCTAATATTATTAGGATTGTAAAAATGTATTTTTCATATCCGTAGGTATTTTCCTTCTTTATTTTCACATTTTATTTTGTACGTTACGTAGTTTTTAATTTAAACGTAAGTTTTAGATTTTAAACGTTCATCACTTTAAATATAGTGATAGCGTTTATTTAATATCTTTTATCTTTTTAATTTTCTTAATTTGTATTTAAGTCGCTTTATTTTATAACCTTTTTTTCAGTAGTGTAATTATCCATCCAATTCTTTTCTGATCACTATCATTAGTGATCATTCTATCGTCTGATCTAGTGCTTGCACACCATTGAGTCTCCGTGGGACTTAACGACCCGGGAATCCACTGTATTCTCTGATCTTCATTTGCATTTGTGTCTGAGCTGTTTTAAGTCTGTTAAGACTTGACGGTTCACCACAGATCATTTAGCTTTGAAAACTGCTTTAGAGGTCTAAATTTTGGATTATACCAGTTGCTTAAGGCTTGTTATTGTTATATGCATTTATTCCTGTCTTTGTTTTGCTTCATTTGTGCTCTTAGTCAACTTTGGCTTAAAACTGTTCTTGTTTCATTTACTGTTGGAATCAGTAGTTAGGAATCTATCACATAGGTTTAAGAAGTTAATAACCAAGCTTGTTAAAGTCTCATTTCATCACATCTCATTGATATCAGTCCTGCATTTGATTTCAAATCTCACCAAAGTCAATCTTCACATTGTTCTTAAAAAGTCAAAACCAGTTCTGAACAAGTGTTTTGCTGAACTTGCAGCAGATGTGCAAGGTTCATTAGAGCTTGTTAGGGTCTGAGATTTGGTACAATTGCAGTTAGCTAGGTGGTCTTTAAGACCACATTTCTGGTTTTAGCCTTTGCTTCTTGAATAAGCTCATAGATAAGTTCCTAAGTAGGTCCCTAGCTCATGTTACGCTCATCACTTCTGTCCTTGTTTTGCCACTTTTTGTTTGCCCTCTAATTTCTTTAAAACTTGTCCTCAGTAGCTGTAAATTGGTACACATGCTCTCTGCTAGGTGGTCTTCAGATCTCCACCTTTGGTTTTCTCTTTTGCTTTTTGGATAAGCTAATGCAATTGCTTAAACAGTAGGGTCTATTTCCTGATTTGCTTATAGTTCAGTTGGCTTAATCATAGGTAGTATGCTCATTAGGTGTTAGGAGTAGGTTTTGTAAGTTGCCTTAGATTGGTTTTAGTATACCTTAGCTTATATAATCAGTTGGTATCATTTTGTGCTTATTTGCTTAACTTCTAGTGCTTATTTTATCATCTATTACACTGCAGCCCTTGTTTCTTCCACATAAGACCTAGTTTTTATATTTTTCTCAGCTCTAGAATAGCATTTTAGAATTTCCCTGAAGTTTTCATAATTTTTAGTTACTGTTTAGTATTTTTCTTATTTAAAATCAGTTTTTATTCATTTTTAATTAGCTTTAATTGCAATTAATTGAGAAAAAGTTCCAAAAAATAATTTTTCAATTTTAACAGATTAAGATAAATATAAAAAGCATAAAAAATATTTTTCCTTATTTTTCTCCTTTTATTTGGTATTTTTCATATTTTAAATTAGATTAAAATAGTATTAAATTCATAGAAAATAGGAAATTAATCAGAAAATTACAAAAATAGTTTTGAAAAGTCTTTAGTGTTATTTTAGATTTTTAGAAAGTAATTTCATATTTTTCCCTCTCTCTTTCATAATTCTTAGATAATTAGTTTATTTTTATTAGTTAATAATTAGTTTTAATTAGAAATAAAATCAAGAATAATCCTAAAAAATAGTTTTAATTCATAATTAGTTTTCTAATATCATTTTTAGCGTAAAAGTAATCTTAGGTTATTTTTAGGATCTAGATTAGACGTGTTTGCTTTTTATTCGCGTTTCGTTTAAATTCCGTTTTTGCGTTTTAGCGTAGATTTGAGTAGTTTGCCTTAGTTCTTAGGATTTCCCGTAGATTATATGTTCCTTTTACTTTCCTTATCCCATAGTTTAGATAATATCATTTTACCCCCTTCTCTTATTCAAATCCCGATAATCGAGACGTGAGTTGGAAATTCCATTCAACCCTCGTTCGGAACGATCTCGGTGCTCAAACCTAACACGTTTGAGTTACCCGTATACTACAAACTTCTTATTATTGATTTTTTTTCAGAAATCAATTTTTGGCGCCGCTGCCGGGGATTGTTTTGGACACTAAATCAATTTTTGGCGCCGCTGCCGGGGAGGGCTTGTAGCGAGTTTTCGTATTCCGTCTCGAATCGTGTGCATTTGAAGATCCTTCCCCGAGTGAAGTTACCGTCATTTTTGTAAATATATCTTTTTCAAAAACCCAAAAAGATTTTCCTTTTCGAAATATGTTTGCTAAAAACCCAAAAATATTCTTCTTTACCCTCTGAACCGTCAATTCTTTATCCCTTAACCCTCTCATTCGTATAATTCTTCTCGATGTCTTCGTCTTACCATTATGGTTGTCAATGGTGTGGTGGACCTCAAAATGGTGGGAATTGTCCCGGTTGTAGCATTGTGAATACGGGACACGAGTTTGTCTACGACCAACACCCCTACAATGATACGACCGATTTCCTTAACCAATCCCCATACCATGAGACGGAGTCATACTCGTGTGAGTACTGTGGAGGTCCTCACCAAGGTTTTCAATGCCAAACTCAATATAACAATCAGACCTTTGGTTATGAACCTTATCCATATACTTCACCAAACCCGTCACAACAAACATACTGTTGTGAGTATTGTGGAGGTCCGCACTTTAATTCCGATTGTCAGATGCAGAACCCGATTGCTTACGAGCAAGTTCCTTGTGATAATTACGACTATGCTTATAACCCACCTCCACAATACCAAGAGATTCAACCACAACCTCCGCAAATTCCTCAAGATAGTTTCCAAAGATGTATTAATACACTCGAAGAATTTATGGATAAACATGGTATCGAAAAAGATCCTCATCAGAAAACGTATGGTGAATTACTTGCCGAAGATCGAGCATCTCGCAACGAAATATCTATGTTAGAACTAATCGAAGAAGAAGAACGAGCAGCTCAGATTGAAAAATGCCTTGAAGAAATACGAATTGAGGAGCAAGCACTTAAAAGACGTGCCCGATGGCTCGCGACTTACATCGACGATGATGATGAGGATTCCATCCAAATGAAAGAGTACTATGCAAGTTTGTCGGATGAAACCCCTCCCGTTTCTGAGCCTTTCATTTCCGACCCTTCCCCTTCACTCACACCGGATGAGAGGAGTGATATCGTATTGGAAGAGGTCGATGATTCTATTTCTTCAAACATTGTTGATCCCGTTGACTCTCTCATAATGGGGGATGAGCCTCTTAGCACTATTCCGGAAACGGAATCGTCTTGTGTTGAGAGCCTTGACCCAATCCCAAGTGAGTCCGAGGATGTATCTGACAGTGATTGTGATTCGCTTTTATGTGATTCTCTTGACATTTCCGAGGTTACTTCAGGGATTTTCTCAAATCCTCTTTTTGAACTCAAAGATGACTATACCTTTTGTGAAGTTAATCCTCTTTTTGACCAAGATTTTGAGTCCGATTCAGAGACCACAACGGAAGTGGTGGATATTGCTAGCTCTCAGAGCACACCACTTGTCCCACCTCTGTGTTCCGACCTTTCTCTCCCGTCATGTGATGTTGAAGAAAGTATTGAATCCGACACTGAGGTTATTATGGAGATTGATTTTGAAATGGTTGAAGACGATATTCTTGATAAACCGCCACGTGATTCTGATATGGAAGAAATCGACTTACCTATTGATGACCCAATACCACCGGGTATTGAGGATGCTATGCATGATCCCGAGGGGGATATGATGTTTCTTAATGGACTTCTTGACTCTCCTTCTTCTGATGAGTCCACCATCACGTATACCGTTGAGCCCGCATGTGAAGACAAGATCTTTAAACCCGGGATATTCATAGATGAGCTTTGTGCTAAAATCATTTTTCGAGATAAGGATCCTCCGATGGATGCCTTCAGTATTGAGCCTACACATCTTATCCCTTACCATGAGCTCCCATCTTTCTTGGAGTTTTCTCATGTTGATCCGTCATTCCTTCGTCCACCCGCTAAACCACCGGATGATGGATCATTCTTTCATGTTATCCCTTATGTGCTGATGCCCGACACTTTCTTCACCACCCAAACCACCCAGTCTCATTCTTTCGGGAATGAGGACACCGTTTTTGACCCTGGTATCTCTACCACTTTCTTCCCCAAGGACAAATGAATTCGGGGACGAGTCGCTAGCGACTTCGGTGATCAAAAACGAGGCGCTTCGTGGGAGGTACCTCATGCTTATCTCTATCTTCTTTCTATTTTCTAATAAGTGACGCGAAGGGGTCTGCCTCTTCGATTTCTCGTGTTTGGTTGTTTGTGATGTTGTGTGTAGGATGTTCCCGATATGAAGACTCTCGTGCTCGAAGTTTGTCATTTCTCCACTCGAGTTTCATGATCGATGCTGATGGAAATCCGATATCCTAATCTTATCGACTAACGTTTATCTTCTAGCATACTTAATAAACGGCTTTTAGATTTTCGTGATACCCTTGTTTTAAACATTGAGGACAATGTTCCATTCTAGTCTGGGGTAGGGTAATCTTCGATTTGATTTGACCGCACTTGCTTATTTTCTGTTGTGTTTCTCTCGTAACCCCGTTTTTCCTTAGAAATTGAAAAATTGTGCAAAAATGAGAAAAATTTAAAAAATTTTCAAGCTTTTGTTAAGTCTTTTTGATTGAAAAGTTTTGCTAGTCTCTTAGATTAGAAGCTATAAAATGCGAATTCTAGCTCATAAGGCTAAGATTTTGCAAGTTTCCCTGAGTGACTTTAAATATGCATAACTTGATTTCATTAGACGAAGCATTTGCTAAGTTAACATATGTTTTGACACCTTGATTGACTTTCCGCTGGTGAGAGTAGGAATGGAATTTGACTTGACCGGCGTGTTGAGCCCTAGCTTGTTCCCTTAACCATAGGTAATCAAAAAAAATTATCGGCTAAGCATCTGCGGATCTCATTATTTGGGATTTTAAATTTGCAGAGATCGAGAAATGATAGAGTTACTTATGAGTTTAGATGCTAAACGTGGAGTAGTTGGTTCTCTTTAGAGCCCATCGAAGGTACTTATGGCTTTTTGTTCCCACAAAATTGTTTCACCCCATATCTGTCTAAATAATTAGAGATGTCGAGTTTTTGACGATAGTTAGTTCTTTATCTTCTTAAAAGAATCTTTGTTTTAAAAATTGGGTACACATCAAGGATCCGTAATAAATAAATGAAGTAATAAGTGATAAGTGCAAATGTAATAAGTAAAGTTGTGAGCTGCGGTGTCGAGATCGGACCCTTGGATCTTTAGCCGGGATTGAATGAGGTCTTAGCCTAACCAGCCGGGATTCTCATCTCATGAAGCCTATAGTCTTGGAATTACCCCGTGAAGCTCCGCGGTTCACAGCTCATATAAATAAAAGTAAAAGTTCAAGTGCAAAAAAAAAAAAAAAAAAAAAAGTGAAAAAATGTTGAAAAGTTGAAAAAATCAAAAGTAAGTGAATAAAAATTCCTTGATGTGGACCTCATTTTTACGACAATGGTTCTTGAGAGAAGATGGATAACTAATTATCGACTTAGCTTTGTATCTTTATCGGAATAAAAGTTATCGAAACGAGAATTTGAAGAAATTCACTTCTCACAAAAAATAAAAAATTCTAGAGGAAATAGGAAAATGGGAACGAAAAGTAAGTACACAAGTAACTTCCATGGGTAGTGTTAGCATCTAGAATCATTTGTAACAATGATTTCGGTTTTACGCTTAGTTTGGGACTCGTGAAAAATCAGGGACGATGTATTCTATCCGTATGGTCACTTCACGCTGTGTTGTGTTTTCTACTCTGTGATCCTAACGTGTCGTTTGAAAAATGTTGGAGTTATTGATCGACATGAAAGTTCAACAAACCGTCATTCATAACCGGAATGTGCTTAATCGTTATATCTATATATGTGAATTAAAAGGTAAACGGGGCGTTTTTAGAATTAAGGCTTTCTTAATCTCTTTTGAGGAATCTTTGCTACTTCTTCATAGGTTTAGTAGAAAGAGATTGAAATCCTTAGTTTTAGAAGCGTGAGTTGATTGCATTGCGTGAGGACACGGCAATAGTTTCGTCTGGGGTATTTTGGTATGTGCTAAAACACATACCTTTTCTTTATCAAAATAGACCCAAAATAACCAAGAAAGAGCCGTTTATTGCTAATATTTGTGGTTTTCTTGAGTTTTTGTATGTGCAGGTACGGATATGACGAAACACGCAAAAAGAAGCAAAAACCGAAGAAAACCGAGCACGAGAGAGAGAAGAGAGCCGAAGCCGATGCCGGGATGCTATTTTATGGACTTTGATGCTCAAGAGATCAAAATGCGGAGTTCGAGACATGGTTTGGGAGATTTCACCGAAAACCCGTCATTATGTCACATTTTCACATTACACCTTTCATTTTACCACTTTTTCACAAATAATCCCTCAGCTTTCCATAATTTACCTTTTCACCCCTCATTAATTTCACTTACACATTTTACCACCTTTCACTTTACCTTTTCACAAATACACTTTTGACCCTTGTTCTTGCAAATGATACATAAATGGTCCTAAGTATATTAATGTTTAAACTTTACCTTTGGTCCAAAAATGAAATAACACATACAAAAACCCAATCCAATACATCCGGCCCAATCAAATAAACAAACCACCCGTCCATTTCACTTACCCGAATAACACCTTTTACCCGAATAATAAACCCGGTCAACAACTCCCACTAGACAAAGTCAAACAAATCTATTATAAACCAAACGCGCCCAAGACTGTAGCTACCCTTCTTCTCCAAATCCCAAACGCACCCGTACACCAACTCACCACCAATCCCAAACACTCAACATTGTACTAAGCATCTTAGTGACCTTCTGGAAGCCCCTGCCACGTCTGACACATGGGTGTGTCACAGGACTGCCAAGCTGGACAAATGAAGCACTCCTATTGGCCCTGCCACCTCACCACAATGATCCTAAGGCCAAGAATGAGTGGAATGACAAGAATGATGATCAATGGCTCAGATTAGAAGTCCCAGAACCTTCTCAAAGGCATCCCAAGCTCGGATATATAAAGACCTCTCATCACATTAGCTCCTTTGTCCAATCTCTTAAGTTTTTAGAGAGATTTTGACCCTTATTTTCCTGTCATTTTAATTGCTTTCAATAGAGTAACTGTATGCTTAAATGTAATTTCATTCTCAATTAATGTAAGCTTGCTTTTGGTTTAATGCAAATTTCCTTCTTCTCCATTTAATGTTCAAATCTGTTTTCAAAATCATTTACTGTTTAATAGTGCTTCATCTCTGTTTGTAAGAGCTCACATAAGCTTAATAAGCTTATGTGAGCTAATTGGGTATTGGATTGTTCTTCAAATTCAGTTTTGGAAAAAGGGTCAACAAAAGTCAACTCGGGTTAAATTTGAGAGTCAAATTGTTTTGGGTCAATTTCTTGTCTAATTCTGTTCTCTGGTTAAGATTTTATGCTTATGAGGTCAGTTCAGATTCAGTGAGGATTTGTGTTTAAGTGCAAATTGAGTTTTCTAAAAGTAGTGTTTGGTTTAGTGATGAGTGTGTAAATACTCATCATTTTTAGTCAAATCTGAACTGCAAAACGTCTAAAAATGCTCAGAAATGCATCAAAATACTGAAAATATTCCAAAAATGCATTTTATATGTTTCAGATGCAAAATGTTCAAAAACAAATGAAAAATGAGCAAAGTTTGCATAATTGGCAGTTTCAGTCCCCCAAGTTTATAAAATTATCAAAAATAGTCCCTGAGCCAAAATTTCAAAAGAAAAGTCACCAAAGGTCTTTTTAAAATCATAAATTGTCACATTTAGTCCTTTGGTGGGAAATCTAAAAGTTTTGAGAAAATTACAGTTTAGTCCCTGAAAATCCAAATTGGTCAAAACTAGTCCTTGGAAATTTTCAAAAATGTCAAAATCAACCCTTGGATTATTCAAGTTGGCAAAACCAACCCTTTGACTACTCTTCATAATTTTCATGTTTGGTCCTTTGGTTTTGAGAAGTTACAAATATGGTCCTTGTGTTTATTAATCCTAAACAAACCAAACCGGACCCTAATTAAACCCCAAGCCCAACAAACCAACCCCAAGCCCAATCTTAACACCAGCTGGCCCAATCCCTTGACCCGGTCTATTATCCCAACCCGGTCAACCAATCCAACCACATGGTCAAATAAACAACCCCCCGTTTTCCCTCCACCATGTCTCCTTCTCAACCACTGTCTGCAAGCTCAAGCTCCCACCATCCCCTAGCTCACCTTCACCTTTTCCTTGTCCCCCCACCTCAAAACAACTCCAAGAAACATTTAATGCCCCTTCACCCCCCTTTCACTCAACCTCACTGCTAAAGTCCACTTTGGCGCCAAAAACCAATCAAACGGCTTAAATTATCTCAAGACATCCAAAGGTCAAAATTGCAAGTGGGATTCACTCAGAGGGCTAGTGGAAGCTTTTTGGTATAAATAAAGGAGGAAAGAGAAGCTTGGAGTAGTAGTTAATTTAGGAGTAGTGTAATTTTATCTTTTGAATGTCGTTTTAAGTCTTTTTAGTTTTCCAGTGCAAATTTAAGATTTCAGATGTTTTGTAATTGAATTTCAGTGTGTTTTGAACTCATTCTCAATATCAATTTCAGTTTGTATTTAGAAATTCAGTTTATGCATCATTTCGTTAAAAATCTCAATAAGCTCAAATGTGTTTTTAAGTATTTTTTAAGGATTGAAAAGAGCTCACATAAGCTCTTATAAAGCTTTTATAAGCTTTAGGAACCTTTAAACTCAGTTTATATTCAAAACTCAAAAATTCACAAAAATACTTAAAAAAATAGCTTGAAAATCAAAAATCAATGGGAAGGATGATGAAAGCTGAAGCAGGATGGTAATTTGGATTGCTTGTTGGTTTAGAGCTTATTGGTAAGCTATAGGTTGAGTTTGTACACCTCAGTTCTCAGTTGAGCTTGGAAACCATTTGTAAGGCCTTTTGATCCATTTTGTCACTTCACTGTTTAAGTGTTCAAAAAGTTTAAATCTCTGTGATTTTATATTCATTAGTTGTAGTTTAGTATAATCTAGCCATTAAACCAGTTGTTTGTTCTCTTTAATTTGTAGTTAGAAAATATTTTAATTTAACAGTTAATTTAGTGTAATTGTGATTTCTCTGTTCAAAGCTGTGATTGTTAATGTTTAATGTTTCTTTAGTCTTAGTGAATGATTATACAAGGTTTGTAATAAGTTTCATAGTCTTAATCTGTTTAAAACTTTGAAAATCTTCATAACAGTCCTATAAAGGACTGTTTGGTTTTGTTGAGCCTACTGTGCTAAAGGCCTGTTGTATTAATGTTTGTTGTTGATACATGTCATACTAAGTCTAATAACTCAAAGAAACAAAGTAAACCAAGACTTGTTCAAATGGAAAGTCAAAATCATCTTATTTGTACCCAACTGTCCACTGTGGGAATTTTCATGTAACCAAATCATGTCATTTAGCTTATTAGTTGTTGTACTAGCTTAAATCAGTCTTTATATACCTTAATACATCTATATCAGTCATTAAATCAAGCTCAAAGTTAGCAAAAGTCAACTTTTCAGTTTTTGTTAAAAAGTCAAATTGGCAAAATCTCAGTTTTGAGCCAACTAGGAAAATTTTTCATGAGCTCATTTCTGAATCATTTTCAATGAAACTTATGGTTTTAGAAAGCCCTACTGCTCTAGTTTCTTGTTGTCATTTTATCATATTTTTGTGATTTTTTTTACAAGCTTCAAAAGAGCTTGTCTTTTAAGCCAAAACTGCCCTGCTCCTATCTCAGTTGATACTGAGATTTTCTCAGTTATTGCAGCTCATGCATAGGGCTCGTAAGAGCTTCTTATGGTCTGATTTTTGGTTTGCATGGTCTTGACCAGGTCTCCTTCATGTACCTTCTTCTGCTTTTCCTTTTTAGCTTAATATGTAGCTTATGCAAAAGCCCAAAGTGGGCACTTGAGTTCTGTTTTCTGCCAAAATCTCAATTCATCAAATCATTGCAACTTGATAATCAGAGGGTTTAGCCTGTTGATTCTTGTTGCTTTTGGTCATTTTTAGCTTATTGGTACTCTGTCTAAGTTGGGTAGTCTTTGGATTCCATTTGCTTATCAAAGTGCTTATTCCAATAAGCACTTACTCATCAGACCCTTATTCCTCCTAGCAACCCCTTGTTTTTCTATTTTTCCCAGCTTCCTAATATCATTTTAGACTTTTCCTGAAATTTTCAGATTTTTCCAAGTTGTTTTGCTATTTTTCTTAATTTAAATTAGTTTTTAATCCTTTTTAATTAGCTTTAAATACAAATAATTAAGAAAAGCTTCTAAAAAATAATTTTTCATTTTTCTTAAGTTTAGATAAATGTAAAAAGCTTAAAAAGTATTTTTCCATAATTTTCTTAGCTTAATTTGTATTTTCTAGCATTTTAATTAGTTTTAAATAAGTTTTAAATTAATAATAATTATATAAAAAGTCTAAAAAATATATTTTCAGTTTTAAAATTAGTTTTATCATATTTTAGATTTTCCTAAGTCTTAAGTTTATTTTTATAGTCTTATTTCATATTTTCTTTTATTTTAGAGTATTATTAAATAGTTTAAAATAGTTTTTAATTAATAATAATTAGATAAATAGTTGTAAAAATAATTTTTCTTTTCTAATAATTTTCTAATATTATTAGGATTGTAAAAATATATTTTTCATATCCGTAGGTATTTTCCTTCTTTATTTTCACATTTTATTTTGTACGTTACGTAGTTTTTAATTTAAACGTAAGTTTTAGATTTTAAACGTTCATCACTTTAAATATAGTGATAGCGTTTATTTAATAGATTTTATCTTTTTAATTTCCTTTAATTTGCATTTAAGCCGTTTTAATTTGTTGGCTTTTCCTGTAGTTATAATAATTCACAATCTCCTTTTCCGTTCAAACCTCTCGATCACTATACGTTCGATAATCCATTGCATAGCTCGCTGGGACATAACGACCCGGGGAAACACTATACTCCCCAGATCTTCATTGATTTCGTGCTTAAGCAGTTTTAAGCTGGTTACGGTCCGCCATTCACAAGTGGCGGGCTTGTGTGATTTAGCTTGACTGTTTGGCGCGGATCAAAATTTTGGCGCCGCTGCCGGGGAGGCTTTAGCGTGTGTTTAGCCTTTTTCAGATCCATTCTTGCACATATTCCATCTTTTGTAAAAAGCTTTTTGTAAAGTTTTCAAAAATCCAAAAGTTCATTAACACTTTTCCTAAAGTGTTAAATACCCCAAAAATATTTTCATTCTTTGTTTTTATGGCATGTTTTTCAAAAATCCAAAAATATTCATCTTTACCCTCTAATCTGTTTAATTCTCCATTCCTTATCCTCTAAACCGATAATTCTATCTTCTCAACCCTCTCGTTTTTAATTCTTATGGCGTCTTGCGATAAAACTATGGCAGAATTACTATTCGAAGAGCTAAAAGCTAGCCTTCGCAAGATGCACTTGATTGGTGACGATGACGAGGAGAGTGCTATTCCATTGAACAATGTTATCTCTCAACTCCCTCAATCTACTGAAATCACACCCGTAGCTCCCATTGACTCTCTCATAATGGGGGATAAGCATCTCAGCACTATTCCGGAAACGGAATCGTCTAATGTTGAGAACTTTATCCCGATCCCAAGTGAGTCTGAGGGAATTCTTGACCATGAGTGTGATGTGTCTTCTCCTCTTACAAATGATCTTGTTGAGACTTTCTCAGATTTTGACAGTGATTATAGTGATGCCGATCCTTTATATTCTATAGACATAGAATTTATTGATGCATCACTTCCACATTCCGAGATCGTCAACTTAGAAGAGGATGTTGACCATGTTGTTTCCACAGCAATTAATACGACTATCACTAATCCCTTATTCGAATTCGGTTCTGAATTTACTCTAAATTCAGTTAATCCAATCTTTGATAGTGATGAGTCTGACACGGAGACTATAATGGACGAGGTGCATATTTATAGCCCACGAAGTACCGCACATGTCCCACCTCCGTATATTCTTCATGAGGAGTTCGCCGGTGAACTCACTCATATCATATCTCCGCTGGAGTATGATTGCTTGGATGGCAAAGATCATGATCGGGGGGAGAGAATCTCAATTTGCATAGTTATGACAAATCTTCCCACCCTCCCAACCGAGATGCCTTCCAACCCAAAGAGCTCAACCAAGAAAATCCAAATAAGTGCAACTGCACTTAATCCCGAGGATGAAGATCTAGTCATGATTGTTATCATGATTTTCCTTCTTTTCTTCACCTACTCGGTGACTTCCTCTCTTCTTCACTCCTTCGGGAGTGAGGACACTATCTTTGACCCTGGCATTTTCATTTATCATCTATGAGCCGGGTCTGTTTCTCTTTATCTCATCGGTGTGGAACTTTCACATGCTTCAAATGTTTGTCCAAACATCTTGAATGAAAGTCCGATGGAGATTGTTTCTTCCACTTTGCTTCCCCATGAACAAATTAATTCGGGGTCGAGTCAAGCTAGCGACTCGGTAATCAAAAACAATAGCATGCCATATGGGTTTTCACCCATATTTCTGACTTCTTTCTACTTTCTACCACCCTAGTGTGGGGGGGGGGGGTTGCCCCACATGTTGTGTATATATATAATTCTCAAAAAAAAAAAAAAAAATCTTCTTTCTAAATAATGGCCGTAGTATTTCCTTTTTACGTTCTTTGTTTCGGCATAACCGCCGGTACTTTGAATATTGAGGGCAATATTCATTTCTAAGTGTGCTGGGGAATTCTCACGAATTTTATCATATAATTATACCAATTCCCCCGTGAATTTTATCATATAATTATACCAATTCCCCCGTTTTTGGCCAAAATTTTTTTTGGAGTAAGTGTTTTACACTTTCTCAATTGGTTATCAGTCCGCCTTGTCTAATAGACAAAAGGATTGGCTAATCCAGGAGCAAACGGCTCTTGGTAAAGATATATCAAATCCGTTTATATGGCTTGCAATTTGCCCAAAATTGTATGGTTCTCAACTCACCATATCCTAAAAAGTGAAGAGTTGGCTAGCCCGCAAGGTTATGGCTTGTGGTAAAGGCAGTGGAAAAACCATAATTGGTAATCAGCTCACCAAAGATAATATTGATAATTTATCTAAGAGTTGGCTAGTCCAGAAGGGTACGGCTTCTGGTAAAGACAAATCAAATCCGTTGGAAGCTGGTGGTTTGCTCAAAATCACATGGTTATCGGTGTACCATGGTTCTTACTTGAACTGAAACATTTGGCTACTCCAGAAGTGATGGCTTTTGGTAAAGAGATTAAAATCCATTATGTTTTCTCAAAAGATTGCTAGGGACTAGCAATAGTTTAGTGTGGGGGATTGATGAGTGTGTAAATACTCATCATTTTTAGTCAAATCTGAACTGCAAAACGTCTAAAAATGCTCAGAAATGCATCAAAATACTGAAAATATTCCAAAAATGCATTTTATATGTTTCAGATGCAAAATGTTCAAAAACAAATGAAAAATGAGCAAAGTTTGCATAATTGGCAGTTTCAGTCCCCCAAGTTTATAAAATTATCAAAAATAGTCCCTGAGCCAAAATTTCAAAAGAAAAGTCACCAAAGGTCTTTTTAAAATCATAAATTGTCACATTTAGTCCTTTGGTGGGAAATCTAAAAGTTTTGAGAAAATTACAGTTTAGTCCCTGAAAATCCAAATTGGTCAAAACTAGTCCTTGGAAATTTTCAAAAATGTCAAAATCAACCCTTGGATTATTCAAGTTGGCAAAACCAACCCTTTGACTACTCTTCATAATTTTCATGTTTGGTCCTTTGGTTTTGAGAAGTTACAAATATGGTCCTTGTGTTTATTAATCCTAAACAAACCAAACCGGACCCTAATTAAACCCCAAGCCCAACAAACCAACCCCAAGCCCAATCTTAACACCAGCTGGCCCAATCCCTTGACCCGGTCTATTATCCCAACCCGGTCAACCAATCCAACCACATGGTCAAATAAACAACCCCCCGTTTTCCCTCCACCATGTCTCCTTCTCAACCACTGTCTGCAAGCTCAAGCTCCCACCATCCCCTAGCTCACCTTCACCTTTTCCTTGTCCCCCCACCTCAAAACAACTCCAAGAAACATTTAATGCCCCTTCACCCCCTTTCACTCAACCTCACTGCTAAAGTCCACTTTGGCGCCAAAAACCAATCAAACGGCTTAAATTATCTCAAGACATCCAAAGGTCAAAATTGCAAGTGGGATTCACTCAGAGGGCTAGTGGAAGCTTTTTGGTATAAATAAAGGAGGAAAGAGAAGCTTGGAGTAGTAGTTAATTTAGGAGTAGTGTAATTTTATCTTTTGAATGTCGTTTTAAGTCTTTTTAGTTTTCCAGTGCAAATTTAAGATTTCAGATGTTTTGTAATTGAATTTCAGTGTGTTTTGAACTCATTCTCAATATCAATTTCAGTTTGTATTTAGAAATTCAGTTTATGCATCATTTCGTTAAAAATCTCAATAAGCTCAAATGTGTTTTTAAGTATTTTTTAAGGATTGAAAAGAGCTCACATAAGCTCTTATAAAGCTTTTATAAGCTTTAGGAACCTTTAAACTCAGTTTATATTCAAAACTCAAAAATTCACAAAAATACTTAAAAAAATAGCTTGAAAATCAAAAATCAATGGGAAGGATGATGAAAGCTGAAGCAGGATGGTAATTTGGATTGCTTGTTGGTTTAGAGCTTATTGGTAAGCTATAGGTTGAGTTTGTACACCTCAGTTCTCAGTTGAGCTTGGAAACCATTTGTAAGGCCTTTTGATCCATTTTGTCACTTCACTGTTTAAGTGTTCAAAAAGTTTAAATCTCTGTGATTTTATATTCATTAGTTGTAGTTTAGTATAATCTAGCCATTAAACCAGTTGTTTGTTCTCTTTAATTTGTAGTTAGAAAATATTTTAATTTAACAGTTAATTTAGTGTAATTGTGATTTCTCTGTTCAAAGCTGTGATTGTTAATGTTTAATGTTTCTTTAGTCTTAGTGAATGATTATACAAGGTTTGTAATAAGTTTCATAGTCTTAATCTGTTTAAAACTTTGAAAATCTTCATAACAGTCCTATAAAGGACTGTTTGGTTTTGTTGAGCCTACTGTGCTAAAGGCCTGTTGTATTAATGTTTGTTGTTGATACATGTCATACTAAGTCTAATAACTCAAAGAAACAAAGTAAACCAGTACTTGTTCAAATGGAAAGTCAAAATCATCTTATTTGTACCCAACTGTCCACTGTGGGAATTTTCATGTAACCAAATCATGTCATTTAGCTTATTAGTTGTTGTACTAGCTTAAATCAGTCTTTATATACCTTAATACATCTATATCAGTCATTAAATCAAGCTCAAAGTTAGCAAAAGTCAACTTTTCAGTTTTTGTTAAAAAGTCAAATTGGCAAAATCTCAGTTTTGAGCCAACTAGGAAAATTTTTCATGAGCTCATTTCTGAATCATTTTCAATGAAACTTATGGTTTTAGAAAGCCCTACTGCTCTAGTTTCTTGTTGTCATTTTATCATATTTTTGTGATTTTTTTTACAAGCTTCAAAAGAGCTTGTCTTTTAAGCCAAAACTGCCCTGCTCCTATCTCAGTTGATACTGAGATTTTCTCAGTTATTGCAGCTCATGCATAGGGCTCGTAAGAGCTTCTTATGGTCTGATTTTTGGTTTGCATGGTCTTGACCAGGTCTCCTTCATGTACCTTCTTCTGCTTTTCCTTTTTAGCTTAATATGTAGCTTATGCAAAAGCCCAAAGTGGGCACTTGAGTTCTGTTTTCTGCCAAAATCTCAATTCATCAAATCATTGCAACTTGATAATCAGAGGGTTTAGCCTGTTGATTCTTGTTGCTTTTGGTCATTTTTAGCTTATTGGTACTCTGTCTAAGTTGGGTAGTCTTTGGATTCCATTTGCTTATCAAAGTGCTTATTCCAATAAGCACTTACTCATCAGACCCTTATTCCTCCTAGCAACCCCTTGTTTTTCTATTTTTCCCAGCTTCCTAATATCATTTTAGACTTTTCCTGAAATTTTCAGATTTTTCCAAGTTGTTTTGCTATTTTTCTTAATTTAAATTAGTTTTTAATCCTTTTTAATTAGCTTTAAATACAAATAATTAAGAAAAGCTTCTAAAAAATAATTTTTCATTTTTCTTAAGTTTAGATAAATGTAAAAAGCTTAAAAAGTATTTTTCCATAATTTTCTTAGCTTAATTTGTATTTTCTAGCATTTTAATTAGTTTTAAATAAGTTTTAAATTAATAATAATTATATAAAAAGTCTAAAAAATATATTTTCAGTTTTAAAATTAGTTTTATCATATTTTAGATTTTCCTAAGTCTTAAGTTTATTTTTATAGTCTTATTTCATATTTTCTTTTATTTTAGAGTATTATTAAATAGTTTAAAATAGTTTTTAATTAATAATAATTAGATAAATAGTTGTAAAAATAATTTTTCTTTTCTAATAATTTTATAATATTATTAGGATTGTAAAAATGTATTTTTCATATCCGTAGGTATTTTCCTTCTTTATTTTCACATTTTATTTTGTACGTTACGTAGTTTTTAATTTAAACGTAAGTTTTAGATTTTAAACGTTCATCACTTTAAATATAGTGATAGCGTTTATTTAATATCTTTTATCTTTTTAATTTTCTTAATTTGTATTTAAGTCGCTTTATTTTATAACCTTTTTCAGTAGTGTAATTATCCATCCAATTCTTTTCTGATCACTATCATTAGTGATCATTCTATCGTCTGATCTAGTGCTTGCACACCATTGAGTCTCCGTGGGACTTAACGACCCGGGAATCCACTGTATTCTCTGATCTTCATTTGCATTTGTGTCTGAGCTGTTTTAAGTCTGTTAAGACTTGACGGTTCACCACAGATCATTTAGCTTTGAAAACTGCTTTAGAGGTCTAAATTTTGGATTATACCAGTTGCTTAAGGCTTGTTATTGTTATATGCATTTATTCCTGTCTTTGTTTTGCTTCATTTGTGCTCTTAGTCAACTTTGGCTTAAAACTGTTCTTGTTTCATTTACTGTTGGAATCAGTAGTTAGGAATCTATCACATAGGTTTAAGAAGTTAATAACCAAGCTTGTTAAAGTCTCATTTCATCACATCTCATTGATATCAGTCCTGCATTTGATTTCAAATCTCACCAAAGTCAATCTTCACATTGTTCTTAAAAAGTCAAAACCAGTTCTGAACAAGTGTTTTGCTGAACTTGCAGCAGATGTGCAAGGTTCATTAGAGCTTGTTAGGGTCTGAGATTTGGCACATTAGGAGTAGGCTAGGTGGTCTTTAAGACCACATTTCTGGTTTTAGCTTTAGCTCCTTGAATAAGCTCATAGATAAGTTCCTAAGTAGGTCCCTAGCTCACTGTTCTGCTCATCAGCTTGCTGTCCTTGTTTTGCCACTTTTTGTTTGCCCTCTAATTTCTTTAAAACTTGTCCTCAGTAGCTGTAAATTGGTACACATGCTCTCTGCTAGGTGGTCTTCAGATCTCCACCTTTGGTTTTCTCTTTTGCTTTTTGGATAAGCTAATGCAATTGCTTAAACAGTAGGGTCTATTTCCTGATTTGCTTATAGTTCAGTTGGCTTAATCATAGGTAGTATGCTCATTAGGTGTTAGGAGTAGGTTTTGTAAGTTGCCTTAGATTGGTTTTAGTATACCTTAGCTTATATAATCAGTTGGTATCATTTTGTGCTTATTTGCTTAACTTCTAGTGCTTATTTTATCATCTATTACACTGCAGCCCTTGTTTCTTCCACATAAGACCTAGTTTTTATATTTTTCTCAGCTCTAGAATAGCATTTTAGAATTTCCCTGAAGTTTTCATAATTTTTAGTTACTGTTTAGTATTTTTCTTATTTAAAATCAGTTTTTATTCATTTTTAATTAGCTTTAATTGCAATTAATTGAGAAAAAGTTCCAAAAAATAATTTTTCAATTTTAACAGATTAAGATAAATATAAAAAGCATAAAAAATATTTTTCCTTATTTTTCTCCTTTTATTTGGTATTTTTCAGATTTTAAATTAGATTAAAATAGTATTAAATTCATAGAAAATAGGAAATTAATCAGAAAATTATAAAAATAGTTTTGAAAAGTCTTTAGTGTTATTTTAGATTTTTAGAAAGTAATTTCATATTTTTCCCTCTCTCTTTCATAATTCTTAGATAATTAGTTTATTTTTATTAGTTAATAATTAGTTTTAATTAGAAATAAAATCAAGAATAATCCTAAAAAATAGTTTTAATTCATAATTAGTTTTCTAATATCATTTTTAGCGTAAAAGTAATCTTAGGTTATTTTTAGGATCTAGATTAGACGTGTTTGCTTTTTATTCGCGTTTCGTTTAAATTCCGTTTTTGCGTTTTAGCGTAGATTTGAGTAGTTTGCCTTAGTTCTTAGGATTTCCCGTAGATTATATGTTCCTTTTACTTTCCTTATCCCATAGTTTAGATAATATCATTTTACCCCATTCTCTTATTCAAATCCCAATAATCGAGACGTGAGTTGGAAATTCCATTCAACCCTCGTTCGGAACGATCTCGGTGCTCAAACCTAACACGTTTGAGTTACCCGTATACTACAAACTTCTTATTATTGGTTTTCTCTACAAATCAATTTTTGGCGCCGCTGCCGGGGATTGTTTTGGACACTAAATCAGTAAGCAAGGGTCGTTCACTAGGAGCGAAGCTAAAGTGATCTAAAGGTATTCTAATTACTAAACTAACTATTCTAACCTAGAAAGCAAGTAAAGTTGAGGGGGTATTAGCCTGAGAGACTAGCACAAGTTTTGTATGTTTAATCTAATCCAATGAAAATAAAATAAATAACTAAATTAAACTAATGAAGACGAAGCAAGTCAAATAAAGATCAGATAGGAAGAATGGGTTAGTCATGCCTAATCCATCTTATAGTTATACATGCTTATGTTTACTTGTTTTACTTCATTAAAAAGTTAAGGCATAGATCAAATTACTAAACCCTGCCACGATTTAATAACTTGCTATACGAGCGGAAAATCGGCCAAGATCATAGTGACCTATCTAGCATCAATACTAACTTATCACTTTATACCATCTAACCTAGTTCGACATTACGCTCTACTAGTCCTATTAGGTTGTAAACACTTTCCGATGTGACATACAATGATTCCTAATAGATATTCGGGTTAGCACACATATGATTTAACCAAAGTAACAACTATTGCAGGAGGTAAATTACATCAATTAAAATCATAAGGATCATAACCCAGTTATATAGACTTCTACTAGTGAAAAACAATAAACGAGTTTTTAACGATAAGCACCAAATCCATTAACAAAGTAAATCAAGAACAAAAACATATAAAAACTAAATAAACTTCATAAACTTGGCTAACACCTAAGGGTGTTAGCCCATAATCTCAGTAGCATTACACAAAGTATAAGTCATAGCATTATAATTGAAATTCATGATGAAAACAATTCGGTAACCGAATGATTACACAATGTAATTGATCTTGAGATGTTCTTCTAGGATTATTGGATCTTCAAGAAGGTCTTCTTCTGTTTGGATAGGTTTTTGGTCGCATGGGAATGACCCATAGGGTCCCCAATGACACTCTAATTCGTTAACGAGTCTTTTATTTTTATTTTCTGAAATCGGAGTCGATACAGCGTATCAAGCCAAGCTTAATCCTACCTTATAAATTTCAAGCCAAGCTCAAGCCCTGTCAAGCTTGAGTACTATGTGGTACAAAATAAAAATGCTAGCTATTATTGTTTAAAGTAAATGTTTTTCAAACCTAACTATTTATCTTATTTTAATTATCACATGTTACAACATTTTGCAATTATAATTTGATTATTTCATGTTTTATGTATTAACATGACATGAAACATTTATAGTTGTTTGGCACTAGATATCTCGTTGCTATGCATTTTGATTATTTCACGTTTTATCGCACCTATAACTGTTTGGCGTTAAAAAATTTCGTTGCTATACACGGGTACTCGTCTAGTATTTACAAGTGATGTATAAATGGATAAAGATTTGTGTATCAATTGTTACAACCGTGTACCTTAGTTTCAGATTTTCGTACAATCAATAGGTTCTTTTAATCGAATGTAACAGGATTTATGGAATATCACTTTGTTTTTTGTGTATCAATTTTGTGTCTTGTGTGTATGGAATATCATTTGTGTGTTTCCAACCTCTATGTATCATATCAGTTTTAAAAGTGTGGATCAAAGAAAGAACTAAACATGTGATCAAAATTTTGTTATATAGAAGAAGTGTGTATCATACTATCATGTTTTGGAACAAATAGCCAGAAACTTGTATCTTGTATGTCCATTTAACAACACACTCACAAGCCCAAAAAACAGCCCAACAAAACCACAACCACAAAACACCCATTTCTCAAACCCCACCACTATAAATTCATCTCATCCCCCCAAACCCTACCCCCACCGTCACCCAAAATGCAGATCTTCGTGAAAACCCTAACCGGGAAAACCATAACCCTCGAAGTCGAGTCCTCGGACACAATCGACAATGTGAAAGCCAAGATCCAGGACAAGGAAGGCATCCCACCAGACCAACAACGTTTAATCTTCGCAGGAAAGCAGCTAGAAGACGGCCGTACCTTAGCAGACTACAACATCCAGAAAGAGTCAACTCTTCATTTGGTCTTGCGTCTACGTGGGGGTGCTAAGAAGCGTAAGAAGAAGACGTACACAAAGCCCAAGAAGATTAAGCATAAGCATAAGAAGGTGAAGCTTGCTGTGTTGCAGTTTTATAAAGTGGGTGAGGATGGCAAGGTTAATAGGTTGAGGAAAGAGTGTCCTAATGCTGAGTGTGGGGCCGGGACTTTTATGGCTAATCATGAGAATAGGCATTATTGTGGCAAGTGTGGTTTGACCTATCTCTACCAGAAGGCTTAGGAACAAGGTATTTTAAGGTTTTCTTAATGTTTATGGTTTTATAGTTGTTTTTTTATTTAATGTTATTATAGATTATATGGTAGTCGTTGTTGTTAGAAATATGGTTTTGACTTATGTTTAGAAGGAGGTTATTTGGATTTTTGGTTGTTATGTTTAGTGATTTTAGAGGTTATTTGTTATGAAATGTTGAGATTTGTTGATATTATGTAATAGTGAAATGTGGTTTGATATTTATACAAGGCTGAGGCGTTGTTTTTTGTTATGATTTATTTTACAGTGATAATTGGATGATGATGTTGGTTTTGTTTTTGGTTTAAATAATGATATTTTTGGTAATTATGATTATTTGTTGTTATTTGGTTATATGTTGTTTAATTTAGGTTTCTGTATTTTTTAGACTTTTTGGTTTCTTGAATTGTTGTTTTGGATAGTTTGCCTTGTTTTTTGTTTCATTGCAGTTGTTTTGGCTGTTATTTGTGATGAAATGTTATGATATATTGGTGTATACTGATTATTTTTAATGAAATTTATATATTATAAAATGTCGTTTGAGTTATGCTAACTAGACTTCTTGTATTAAGGTTTGTTGTTGGTGGATCTGATTATGTTGCTCTGGTGTTTTTCTTATGATTGTATTAATGTCAGATGTTTTGACGTGTGTTTGGTTGAAAGTTGTTTAACTATTTAACTGGTTGATGTTGGCTGTTTATGGTTATTTGTTTACGTTTGGGTATAGATTGTCTGGTTATCTTGTCATTTCTAACTGTTTGCTGATTCAATTTGTTGTGTTTTATGGTTCAGTTTTGGGAATGTTTGGGTAAAACCTATTTGAACAGATTAGTTGTGTTTTATACAATCAATTTACACAAAACCTTTTGACTTTTTGAATTGAGACACATTGATGCTTCTAAACATTACTAATGAGTATACGACTATTGCATAAGCACTAAATAGTAATTTTGTTTTAGGTAGCTTCTGTTATTGTCAGTTGTGAAATTGAGTCTATGCCTAATTGCCTACAGTAGGGGTGGTTCCAGACCATTTTCAAGCGTAACTTTGTCAATGTCGTGCATTGTTATATTTATGACTGCTTGTGTAATTGAGGCATTTGCTTAATCAGATTACACTTCAAATAATACTATTATTTAATGTATTTGTGTCTCGAGCCAAGTACACCACACACATTACCCTTATCATATGGTTAGATATTCTGGAATTTAGAATAAATTCTTACTTGTAGTACAGGTTTTTGGTTTGGCAGTTTGTCACACATGATATGTTTTCAGGGTGCTCTCTGGTAAAATATTGCTATGTTCTTAGGTGATATTTTAATTTGTATATGCTAATTTAACTGCCTGAAGCGGTTTTCTAAAGATTTTATGAACATCCTAAGCTGCTTAAATATGTTTAGCCAAACTCTTCCTCCTACTTAAACATGCTGTATAAAAACGTTTGTGACTGATTAAAAATTATTTAGTAGTTAATAAAGTCTTTAGATATTAGTGAAATGCATGAATTGCTCTTTGTAGTTCAGTTGCTGTAAACATTGTTTGTGAACTGATCAAATTGTTTGGTTGCTGTATGCACTTACAGAGATATATGTTGAATGCCGTTTTTTAAAATGTTATCTTAAGGAAAATTTGGGTTTTCTTAATTTGACCTTTGAACTTTGTTTTGCAGTCTTATAAATCAAGAGCTGTGAGGTGAAGATTGAAGAATTCTGCTGAGTTTGGCAACTTTTGTTGGAATTCATTTTGATCTTATTAAAAATTTAGATATTGGTTATGTGATGTGTTTTGGATTATTATTCAGGATGTTTATGTTATTTTGGTTAAAACGTTGATAACCGGATGATGTTGCTTTATATTTAGTCAATTTGAATAGTTTGCATTATTGTTGATTGCTGTTACCAGCCATTGTTTTTTACCTGTATTTTTTATTGGTACCAAGTTGCTATTTGACTAGGGTATAGCTTGTTTAAACAGCTTACTAGCCAGCTTTGAAGAATCTTCAATGTATAAGCTGTTCTGTGATTGGATTGGTTTACCTCTCTTAATTGTTTAGACAGAGTTTTGGTTTGGCATCGTTCGGTGTATGCAAATGATATCTTAGAAATTGCTATGCTATTGCTGATACTTATAAACATTTTCGATCATTACTTGATTGTTCAGACTGATTTTTGGTTTGGGATGAATATGACGGGTATTACCAAGGCCTATAAAGTTGCTTTAGTATTTTTGGGAGATGAACAAATTCATAAGCTGAAGCTCACTTTTTGGAAATTCTTAAAAGCTACTATTTAAAAAACTTATCTGAAACATTTCCTTGCATGTACCCGTCCATTATATAAGATCAATTGCTCTTGTAACTCAATTGCTCTAACCTCGTTTCTAAAGATGAAATGGTGATTATATAAAAGATCAAACAGTGATTGGCCAAACTGTAGATTTCTGCATATTTTCACCGAGGATGTGCTTAGAGCTTTTTTGTATAACGAGAGCTTGTTTTCAGATTGCTCGTGGCTAACCTTTGTTTGGCAAGACGGTTAGATTACATTTTCCTCAACTTTTGCTGCACCGTTTTCCTTTTTTTTTCTTGATGTACCATTATGGCATTATATAGCTTTACAGTCGATATCTATATAGCTCTACAATCAAAATTATTTCATAACATGTTTGTTAACCATTTTAAACTCTCAACTCGCTCATTTACATATTAAGATGTTTTCCATAAGTTTGATGTTAACATGAATGGGATGAGCAGGTTAGTTATCACCAAAACAAAACCTATAACCGAAAATTTTGGCTAATGATAATTTGTAGTGATTGTTTTGGTTGAAGTCACGTCTGGTTAATTGTACTTTTGTTTTACACATTGGAGTTAGTGATAATACCACTCAAATCATGTCATTCATAATCGGTAAAGATGATAATCCACATCGAGGGGGTGTTTGTTTAAGCTTATATGTAAGTTTACAGCTTATTTGGTTTCAACTTATATTACATAATTATTTGGCTTATTTTGTGACTTTTGGAGTTTTGGGCTTATTATATTATAATCAATGTTGCCAAAATCGTGAATCGGTAGTCGGGCGGTCGACCTCCCTGTAGCTTGTAATCGGTCTAGGCGGGATTAATTGGTGATTAATCGGATTGACATTTCCGACAAGTTTTTAGTATTTTCGGAAAATTTTAGGTTTTTTCGACAAGTTTTAGGAATTTTCGACAAGTTTAGGTATTTTCGGCAATATTTTTCTTGAAATACATCTTGTAATAGATATAAAGAATGACCATAAGTTATTCAAACAATTTTATGGGTAGTTTTAAGTATTTTCGGCAAGATATGAAGGTTTTCGGTAAGTTTGACCACCATTAACCGTCATTGACCACCATTGACCACGGTTGACCGATTTGTTTGACCGATTTACATAAATCGAAAAGGTTGGTGGCCTTGCAGCACCTAATCGGCGATTAATCGGCCTTGTAGGCCTTGTTTTGCAACACTGATTATAATACAAGCCCATAAGCGTTACAATAAGCTAGAATAGTGAAGCTTATGTAACATAAGCCGAAATCGAATAGCCTTATAAGTGCACATATAAGCCTAAACAAGCACCCCCGAGTCTGCTGCCAGTTTTATTATGATTTGATGATTTTTGAATGATGAACACAGAAAATAAAGGTATTTCTAGGATCCACAAAGCCACCCAAACTGATTAATTTAACACTTGCACTTTATCATACCACCAAAATCATTGTCTTCCTAGTAAAACTAAATGTCTTTACAACATACTCTTTGACATACAACAAAGTATCAAGAACCCACTTGCAAAACACGGGAACAAGACTGGAAACAAAAAAACTGTACAACTAGACCCATAGACCGCACTTAAAATTAATATTTTTTATTATCCCATACGCCTTTAAGCACGAAGGGAAGCAGAAGGTCTCGGATAAGCAACCATCCCTGCGCCAGCTTCTTGTCTGCAGGATCTGGCTTTATTAGCTGATGGGTTCACCTGTGGGTCTCTAGGTTCACGTTTTTCACTGTCTTGAAGCTCTTCTAAAGTCGTGACCACCTCGTCCATACTTGGTCGCATCTTTGGTTCCATGCATAGACATTGCAGTGCTAGGTTTGCTAACTTGAGGGCTCGGCCAAGTGAATATTGACCTTCGAGCCGTGCGTCCAAGACACGGAAGATTCTTCGTTTGTTGCTTAGACAAGGCCTAGCCCATTCAACCAAGTTGTGTTCTCCGGGTGGCCTGTTTTTGTCTATTGCTTTTTTACCGGACAGGATTTCGAGAAGAACCACCCCAAAGCTGTATACGTCACTCTTTGCGGTTAAATGACCTATATGAGAATCAATCAAATTCGCCAAATATCAGTAAAAACTATTGTATTTTGCTAGAAATGTCAAAAATGGATCAAGGTGGGTTAAGGATTTTTCTTTGTCCAAATACCCACACTTCTAAAATTACCAAATGCAATTAGAGTTCAACTACAAAGAACTAAACTATCATAACCACGCTTAAAATTTTCACAAACAAAAATTAAGTAAAGTGAAATTCAAGGCATCCGCTGACATTATCACTGGTTCAGTTAAACAAGCATACCTGTAGATAAATATTCAGGAGCAGCATATCCATAGGTTCCCATGACCCTAGTAGAAACATGGCTTTTATCACCAGTTGGTCCATCCCTTGCCAATCCGAAATCAGATAATTTTGCATTGAAATTCTGTTGATTGTAGCTAAAGTTAGAAAACTGAATTTCAGTATAAATGATGCCTAAAATCATGTTCTAAGTATTTCTAACAACATACATAGATTACAAGAATAAAATAAGCTTCACTAAAATACATCATACCGAGTCAAGTAGAATATTTGAAGTCTTGAAGTCTCTATATATGACCATTGGCTCGGCATTGTGAAGAAAGGCTAAACCCCTTGCGGCACCAAGAGCAACTTTCAAGCGTAGATGCCAAGAAATTGGCTGGAAATAAGAACCTTATGTTTTACATAAACAATGTCAATAAAATCTATGTAGTACGATACTATATGCCATAGGTGGCAATACGATTACAGGCTAAGACAGGTCTAAACTGAAAAAGGTCATTCTCAGCACGGTTGAAACAGACCGAGTCGATTTACATTTGGTCCTTGAACACTTATTTGTTCATTTTGATTATTGTGTCAATTAAGATTAATAAGTGTTCGAAGTAATTTAATACTTTCAAGTAGAAAGACTTAGTAAGTCGTATTTGTATGCTTTATGAGTAGACTTTGATCAATTTTCAACCAGTCATACTCTTTTTAACTTACTTTTCTGATTTGAGCCAATAAAGATAGAACAAGACCCAAATCGACCCGTTCAACTAAATAGATTGAAATTGCAACCTTTACTATAACGTTGAGGACCAGAAACTGTATCAAGATACTGTTAACTTACTTCTGAATAAATGATTCTCCATGCTTCCTTTTGGCATAAACTCATACGCCAAAAGCCTATGATCGTCTTCTAAGCAATAACCAATCAATTTCACAAGATTAGGATGGCGTAACTGTCCAAGATAGTTGATTTCTGCCTGCACAAGCGAAATATGTATTTGTTAAAGAAGCTAAACTTTGTTGACTTAAGAATGGCATTGTCAAGGTTAATGATTCATGAAAGGATAAGCATTCAAGTGCATGATGTAAAGGCATGTATTAAGTGATTCTAAAAGGTTAAGGATATCATCATGCGTTTTTGCGAATTGGTCAATGACAAACTAATAATTCCCACATTAGGGAGGTATTTGGATATAGGCTTTCAAAATAATTGCTGTGAATTTAAATCAGAAATTAGATAATAAGTTAAATAAAGTTAGAAAAGTATACATTTATCTCAATAAATAGTTTTCTTACTACCAAACTTGTTTCTCTATATTTGACAATGTTGACCCTAAAATATCAAAAGGCCATAATCTGTTTTTGTCACACGCTCAAATTAAATGACAAAGAGTAGAAGCACCCAATGGGTTGAATCCTTCGTATAAATATGTGTTTACATTCAGATGCTTGTATATTATCAATGCATGACTGCAGGAGTAACTATATCTTTCAAGGAGCAAAATTCTTTTTTTTATAAACTGAGTAGATGATTAAAAATGAAAAGAACTAACCAACCACTCCTTGTGTCCCTGTAATCCTTCTTGATTCAACCTCTTAACAGCAATCACAATGCCGACTCCTGGCTTTGAAGCTGCAAGCGAATGCTCATCCACCCAACCTTTAAACACAGAACCGAAACCCCCTTCTCCAAGTACACTATCTGGCCGGAAGTTCCTCGTAGCGTTTTTAAGCTCACTGAAGGTGAAGCTCTTTAAGTTACACGACTGCAAAATCTCACCTTCGGTACGAGGCGTTTGCGTTTGAGAACCAGTTGAAAACTTGCTACTTGAATTACTATTCCCATTCCTTTCTCCAGTTTTGGAGTCAAAACCTGTTGCAACTACAATCAGTTCGTTTTAAGTTAAAATAAACCAATATAGCAACTTCAACAAATGAACAAACTAGTATCATCTTAATATCTTATCATATACTCCTAGAGAGGATTGTGATACAAAGAGGGTGTGGATTGCTGTGATTTGGACTGTTTGGGTAAAACCATTACAATTCTGAATAACAATAGTCAAAATAATCAAACTCGGAGAAATAGACAGTGAATTAAAATAATGGAAAACCGACTCTTTATAAAAAATGTAAATTTACAACCTGGTTAATGCTTTAAGGGGGTGTTTGTCTAAGATTATTTGATGGGCTTATGAGCTCATTGAAAATTTGATTAGCTCATAAGCTCGTCTGTAATGGCTTCTGAGCCTATAGCTTATATAAGTTCATTAGCTCATTGTAACTGGATAAACTCATAAGCAATAAAAAATGAGCTTGTGAGCGAATCAAATTTTCATTAAGCTCATAAGCCCGTCAAATAAGCTTAAGACAAAACCGATTATCTGATAACCATTACGACAGTAGCAATAATCACATTTAAAACACAAATCCAAACACAACCAAAAGTCATCATATTTCTAAACACAGTTTTTAACTGCAAGTCTGCAACTTTCCTTTTTAGAACCAAAATTTACTGCAGTAAAACTCAGCAAAACATTAATTAAACCAATAAAAGCTCCCAAATTTATACACCCATATCACAAGGTAAATCATTATAAAATCACCATTCAAATAAAATCCTTAAAAACCATGTCTTCAATTAATAAAACTAAATTTACTTTCCACTAACTAATTAACAGAAATTAACAAACTTTAAACCAAAATCACATTAAATTAACAAACTTTAACATTAAATTAACAGAAATAAACACTTAATAAATGAAATTAACAAACTTTAAAAACCAATATTAACAGAAATGAACAAGTAAAAAATAAATTTAACAGCAGTAAAAATAAATTACCATTAGAAAAAGCAGTTTCAGCTTTAATCTGAATACTCCAACAAATACCCATTAAACCAAGATCCCAAACACCCCCAAATCTCAATACCACGCCTTTCTACTTAAAAACCCTTAAAAACACATTTCTTCACAAAATCAAAATTAAATCAAAACTGAGCTAACCCAAACTATAATTAACAGATCTGACACAAAACCCCCAATTTTTAAGATCTTAATCTCACTAATTTTGAAAATTAGGGCTTGGGGAGGAAAAAGGAGTACTTTTTTTTTTTTATATAATAAAATTTGGTATTGATTGGTGGAGTTAAAAAGGGAGGTTTTGGAGGTGATTAGAGAGATGTTTCCTTAAAATGTTTTTTTTTATAAAAGTTTTGGTGAAATTTTGTTGACTGTGTTGCTTTTTAGTTTAGCTTGCTTCCAAAAGTGAACTAGTGTTGGTGGAGGACTGATGAGATGGTTGAATTTATGTAAATGGGGCTTTGAGTTTTGGTATGTTACATGATTGGTTCTTGTGGTTGTAAATTGTACAGTATAGTTTGGTGTCAATAATTTTGTGTGTTTTATACACAAGTTGAAAATACACTAGTTGTATACAGGTCGATACGACTAGCTTGTCTAATTAACAGCTAAAGTTAATATCCGGGTCAATATTATAAGCTATAGTTGTTAAGATCTAGATCCTAGTCTTAGGATCTTACGATTTTACGATTTTACAAAGCAAAAATGATCCGGATCCTACGTAGGATCTTAACAAGCTTAATATCTTATAGGATCTCGATCTTGACCATAGGATCTTAAAATTTACTCCGATCCGATCTTACTTTTTTCGAACCTCAAACTAAAAAACTACAAATTTGTAATTTATGTTTTTATATAATTTAAAAAACAACATGTGATTCTTCTTAAACATTTCATATTCATAATTTTGGACAACATTTTCATGAAACATTCATATAAATTCGTGTTTATGATATATAATAATTTGTAAATTTGGATAATATTACAAAGATCATTAGAAAATGACATTATAGTAGGATCTTAGGATCCCGATCTGATCTTACGGTCACGATCTTGCAAAGACGAAAACGATCTAGATAGGATCCCATCTTAAAAACCTTATAAGCATGTTCAACAAACGATGTTACATATTAGCCTTTGAACTTTGTAGATATATATAGTATCGTTCTTTTTTGTTCATTACAACACTTAAGATAAGGGCGACATGTTGCACTGATGATATTTCATTAAAGTTATATTTTTATTTATTCTTATTATGGTTTGAAAAATCATCAATTATCTTAAAAGTTTGTATGCTTGCCTTAATATTAATCATGATATCGTACAAATCAATGGTTATATGTGTATGATTATATAGAGATACTATGGCACACTGGCCATCCAAACAATACTATTTTATTTGGTTTTTGGGCTTTTTTTAAGTTTTGTATGTCAACCCATTTTCTTTGGCCTCTTTATTTTGCCCTGCTTCCATACTGCACACGTGTGCTCACCAACTGCTTACAATATATGTGTCGCTTTGTTATACTTCCTCCAGAAGACACGGCATTTTTCTCTGAAAAGTTTGGTGACATCTATTGCAGGTAAAGCATGCAAATCTATGTCTAGGGTTTATGTTTATTGGATGATGCATGTTGTGTGTATTCCATATTTGATGTATGAATCATAAGCTTTGTGGTTCTCAGTTAGGTATTGCATGTAGTTTTTGTATATGTCGTGTTGTATGTTTGATGCATGCTTTTCGAATGGTTAGTTAGGTCAGCTTCTTTCTTTCCTTCTTCTTGGTGTATTTTGGTTTGATGTTTTTATGATTTCCAGCATACATGCTGTTGGTTTTGTTGGTTTTAACACTTTTTAGTATCTCATTAGTGTATATATTACTGACTCCTTTTTTTTTATCTTTGGGTATCCCTTTTCGAAAAGTAAAATATTATATATTCACTTCCAACGTTTCGAATACCTTTGGTTTTGTTGTGTTTCATGTTCATTGTTTGTTTCCCATAAATGAAAACGATGTTTAGGAATCCCAATGGATGTTTCTGGTGGGGTTGTCAGTGGTTTCGGACCACCGGGTTTGGATTGTGGTCTGGGTGTTGGATCTCCGTGTGACATACAGCCTTTGGTAGAGGGTGGTAATGTCCCCGTGTCCGAAACTGATACATGCATCCATGTACTTGCGTCCGGAATGGTTCGGACGGGTTCCGGTGTTGTTGGTAAACGGCGTGCCAATGAATCGGATATGTTTGATGCTGCCATGCAGTAAAAAAAAACCGATGTGATGACACTTTATTCACAGGTGAGTTTTTTTGTTTTCCTGTTCATATTGATGTGTGTATCATTATGGTTATTGATGGTCATGCTTCTGTCTGGCTATGCAGGTAGTGGTCCATTTAGTTTGGATTTCGGAACTGGAACAGTTATGCCGGTGGCAGCTGACGGTCCTAACCACAATAGCGAAATGTGTCACTACGTTGCATGCCAGGAACGTGTTAGCAGGAAGAGGGGGCGGATTCTATGAACGAGGGTCCGTTCAAGTACACCTTTTATTTTTTTTTCTGTTTGGGTTTTCATACCTTTCATACGCCTTGTCGCAGTTCTGTTTAAC
This sequence comes from Chrysanthemum makinoi, assembly GCA_910596185.1. Lineage (NCBI taxonomy): Eukaryota > Viridiplantae > Streptophyta > Magnoliopsida > Asterales > Asteraceae > Chrysanthemum > Chrysanthemum makinoi. The sequence goes on from OU343224.1 coordinate 90,683,270, forward strand.
CATTACAGATGAACGAACGTTTGTCCACGATGTTGGTCACGTCGCTATCTCATGTTGTTTTGCTGGTACTTCGAGTCGTAGACGTATGTTAGTCATAACCTAAAGTTTAACATTTATTCTGTATATCATTTTCCTTTCCGTAGTTATATGTTTGTTTTTCTAACTTTCTTGATCTCAATGTATTGAAGGTGTGTTACCTGAGTTAGCATCCAGCGAGCCTGTCCCTGTTTCGGCGCATGCAGTCACGTCTGACAGCATACCTGTGTTAAATCAGCCAGCCGAAGTTGGTGTGACAGTTACAACAGTCAACTGTAAGTCAGTTGGCTCTCTTTGACTCCTTTTCGTGGCTCGGTTGGTGACCATGTTTGTAAAGTGGTTATGGCGACGACTGTCATAAACCTTTTACATGGATGCAGCTACATGTGTGGCTGTCCCAATGGTTCAAGACAGTCCGAGAGGTGATGACAACCCTAGCGGTATGTGTAGGAATCCTGGTGCTGTTGGCCTGTCTGATGCCATGTCACAGGAAAATGTAAGACGAACAGGTACATTTGCTTTAGCCGATGATTTTTGATACTTTATATCTACAATTGTGTTCTAACGCTCATCACACATCAGGTTTACGTCAGGGTCAGTCACAGCGTGCTCCTAGGCCTAGGCGTGGCATTCGGCCACCTGGCAGTACAGGTTTGTTAGACGCTACCATGTAGAATTATTTGCTTTTTTTTACATGCTACAATTACGGGGTGATGGAATCAGAACATAACATTTGTTTATTTCGTATGACACAGTGACACCGAGACCTTTAGTTGTCGAATGTTTAGAGGATGGTGGTGCAACCCCATCTCATGTCCCTTCACGCGCCAATACAGGTATAGTTAACTGCAATTATAACAATCTACTCACACTTTCTGGTCACAGCTCTATTTCCATGTTATTTTTTTTGAATGACGAACCACATTTACGATGGAACAGCTTCTTCCACGGATATACCGACCGGAGGTCCATCAGGTTTGCCTACACCTGACAGAAACGTTGCATCAACAAGTCGTGCTGTACCTATTCCTGTTAGAGGTACACGTATTTCAGACTACTTAAAGATATTAGTGGAGTAATTATTGCGGTTTTGTTGCTGATATACTAACACTACCTTTTTCACAAACTTTAGGTGCTCCGTCGCAGTATGAGAGGTTTGGTTCATGCACCTGCATTTGTAGGCACTGCAGCGCACTTTTTTGGTATGAAGAGCGCTTGAGTAATTCCACGCGTTCCTCAGGCCCGTTATACCACCGGTGTTGTATGGGAGGCAAAGTGCGGGTGTCAATTCCCCGTGAGTATCCACCCTTTATACGACAATTGTTTGAAGATCCACATTTCCTGACCAATATCCGCGGCTATAACCAGATGTTTGCAATGACATCTTTAGGGGCAACTACTGACGATACTGTTACCACAGGGAGAGGTCCTTACATTTTTAAGATTTCTGGTCAGATATATCATCGGATTGGTAGAATGTGCCCGGTTCAAGGTGACGACCCACGTTTTCTGCAGCTATACATCTATGATACAGACCACGAGGTTGAGAACAGATTACTACATTTTGATAGAGGTGCAGAAACAGTCTTTCGTCGTACCATCGTCGAAGGGTTGATAGAATTCCTTGATCATAACAACGCTTTGGTACAGCTTTTCAGAATGGCTCGCGATAAGTTACAAGTACACGATGTCCCGGATTTCAAAGTGGCTCTTTATGGTGTTGTGGGTTCATCGACACATGAGCTTCCCACAACAGATTGCATTGGAGCAATTGTATTTGAACCGGGACCAGAGGCGCTGAGTGAGTTTGACATAGTGATTGAAACACATTCTGGCGACGCCCAACGCATCAACAAACTTCATCCTTGCTACATGTCCCTTCAGTTCCCGCTACTGTTCGTTTATGGTAAACAAGGCTATCATCTTGATTTGAAGCTGCGCAATGTGGGTAACCTTAATACAGATGAGGTGAAGAAGATGTCTATGAACGCCTACTATTCGTACCTATTACATGACCGTTATAACCGTTATGCACTTCTAGCACGCTGTGGCCGTTTATTCCAACAATATGTGGTTACCGCTTATTGTGCTATTGAACAGGACCGTATGGATTTTGTGCGAAAGCACCAGTCAGATATTAGAGGAGAGTTCTTAAATGGTTTATTTGATGCTGTAGGGACGGGAGACCATGAGGGTTCTGATGTCGGTTCAAGAATCATATTGCCTGCATCGTTCACCGGAGGACCACGTTATATGTACAGTCATTATCTTGATGCGCTAGCGATCTGTAGGGTTCATGGAAACCCTACCTTTTTCGTTACCTTTACATGTAACGTGAAGTGGCCGGAGATTGAAGAATACATGACACGATTCCCTCATCTAACAGCCGCGGATAGGCCGGATGTCATTGATCGTGTTTTCGAATGCAAGATCCACAGGCTTATAAAGTACATTCGTGACAGCAGGCCTTTGGGTACTATTAGTGCAGGTCAGCGCTCTATGATTTTGTTACATAATATATGTGCCTGTTTTTTATGTTTTGTTTTTCATTCATCACAAAACTTTCAATACGTTGTTTTTGGAATCTATCTAACATACAATTTCAATCCCTTAATTTTTCTGCAGTGCTATACACAGTTGAGTTTCAAAAAAGGGGCCTGCCACACTGTCATTTGCTTTTTTGGAACGAGGTATCTTCCAAAATAACGAATCCATCAGACGTAGACAGGTTCATCACAGCAGAACTACCAGACGAGTATGGTGACCCTGAAGGGTTCAGGATCGTTACAGAACTCATGATGCATGGCCCTTGCGGTCAGGCATTCCCAAATGCTCCGTGCATGCGTGAACGACAGACATGTAAGAAACATTTCCCAAAAGAGTACTCTCCGACCACATTTATTGATGAATCCGGTTAAGTCCACTATCGGCGGAGGGATGCACAGTTTGATGCAACACGGCAGAACATGCAACTTGACAATGGTTATGTTGTCCCTTACAGCTTACAGTTATGCAAACGGTTTTATGCCCACATAAACGTGGAGTGTTGTAGTTGGACAATGCTCATCAAATATCTTTTCAAGTACATATCAAAGGGAACAGACAAGATTATGGCACGTATTACTAGAAAGAGTACACCGCTCGCAGGTTTAGGTGCATCCACCAGCCACACTCCCCCAACTGCATCTGTTTCAGCACCGGTAGTTAATGAAATCAAAAATTTTGTTGACGCACGCTACATAGGTCCGCACGAAGCATGTTGGCGGATACTTGGTTTTGATATTCATTTCAGAGAACCAGCAGTCCAGTTCCTTGCCATACACCTAGAAAACAGGCAGCGTATCACATTCAAGGCAGGCCATCGATTAGAATCGGTGCTAAACAATCCACACTCTCGGAAAACAACACTGACAGAATGGCTTAACTTCAATGCTTCAACCGTCATAGGCAAGCACCTCACATATTTAAAATTCCCCTCTGAATTTGTTTGGTCGAAAAAGGATAAGGAATGGTTTCCGAAAAGCAACCTTAACAAGCTATCTATTGGGAGAATGGCATATGTACATCCAAGTTCCGGGGACCTGTTCTACCAACGTTTACTATTGTGCCACCAACTAGGTTGTACCTCATTTCCTGATATACGTACAGTTAACGGCCACACTTACCCAACAAATAGAGCAGCTGCCGATGCCATGGGTCTATTAGAGGACGACGGTGAATGGTCCACGACATTGGAAGAGGTGTCTGTCAGCGCATCGGCAGCGGAAATGCGTGCTCTGTTTATACAGATATTGCTCTTTTGTGATGTAAGTAATCCGCTTACATTATGGGACCGGTACTGGAGGCATATGTCTGATGACATTCCTAGAACATTGTCTGAGTTATTCGGCATGCAGCTGCTATATGTGAACGATCCTGAACTAAAAGTTGGTATCCTCTATGAGTTGCAGTCAGCTTTATCACATCATGGTAGGTCCTTAGAAGAATTTGGTCTGCCAATGCCCTCCCGGGAATTGTTAAACATACTAAACAACAGAGCAATAATGGAAGAACGATGTTACAATCGTGTGGAGCTGGCTCGGGAAAGGGATATGCTAATACCTAAATTAAATGAGGAACAGAAACAGATTTTTGATATCGTTATGCGTGGTATAGATGCCCATCAACAAGAGCTGTTGTTCGTCTATGGTCACGGTGGTACGGGAAAAACATTTTTATGGAAAACTTTGATAACGACACTAAGGTCGTATGGCAGAATAGTTCTTGCAGTGGCATCCTCAGGCATAGCTTCATTGCTACTACCAACGGGTAGAACAACTCACTCCATATTCAAGGTCCCTTTGGTATTGACTGATGAATCGGTTTGCAATGTAAAGAAAAACACACAGCTAGGAAACCTGTTAAAACAAACTGATTTAGTGATTTGGGACGAGGCACCAATGAACGATCGAAGGTGTTGGCGTCAAAGCTGACAGGCGCGAGACATATGTGACATTGACAGGCGTCCGTTTGGGGGCAAGTCACTTATGTTCGGGGGGGACTTTAGGCAAACACTTCCGGTTAAAAAAGGGGCACCCAGAAACGAAATAATAGCCTCTTCAATATCAGAGTCATACCTTTGGCAGTACTTCAAAGTTTTTGTACTACGACATAACATGAGATTAGAAAGGGAAGGAATGACCGCGTCACAGAAGGAAGAAATCAGGAGTTTCTCACAGTGGTTGCTTGATATAGGTGACGGCAACACAGGAACACGTGATCAAAATGATCCAGAGAACGTGTCGTGGATAACAGTGCCGGAGCATTTCCGTCTTCCAGATAATGAAATAGGAAAACAAGAGCTAATCAATTTCATCTACGATGAACAAACGCTCCAGCATCCTAGCGCCGACAACCTCCAAGACAAATCCATTGTTTGTCCGAAGAACGAAACAACAGATCTTATAAACACCGAGGTATTGGAAAAGATAGCAGGCACAACGTACACATACAAAAGCATTGATCAAGCACTACCGGCAGGGAATGATGGTGGCTCTACAGAGCTCCTTTATCCGACCGACTATCTGAATACTCTAAACCCCACGGGATTGCCACCCCATGAACTAAAACTCAAAAAAGGTACGCCCATCATGTTATTACGTAACTTGAACCCAGCTGGTGGTCTATGTAATGGTACCCGTATGATTGTTACACAACTTCTTTCAAAGGTTCTAGAAGTGAAGATAATAACCGGTGCAAGAAAATCTCAAAAAGTTTTCCTACCCCGTATAGTTTTAACCATGAAAGATGAGAAGCTGCCGTTCATATTCAGAAGGAAACAATTTCCGGTCAAGCTTTGCTATGCTATGACAATAAACAAAAGTCAAGGCCAATCGCTGCAAAAAATAGGGGTCTACTTGCCCGAACCAGTATTCGGACACGGCCAACTGTATGTCGCACTGTCGAGAGCAACATCACCGTCAGGACTGAAAATGATAGTGGGTCAGGGTGAACAGCAGTCCGAAAATGAAACCAAAAACATCGTTTACCGGGATTTCCTAAATAGGATTAGGACACATCAGGTTTTCTTCGTATCACAATTGAAAATACCAATACAACATTTTTACCTCACGCATGACATTACTGTATGTATGTGCATTAATAGAATAGGATGCCGAGAACCTCTTGCTTGCTGTCTATTATTAACTGTTTAAATGCATTATGTTTAGTTTCATGCCATTAAACAAAACACCAACAGGTACATGTCATGTCATTCATTGCATATACATGGACAACTCCATTGGCCTATGTTACAAAAACCAATTTCCTAGACAACGCTTTTCATTGCTGACCGGATACACCGGTGTATCAGTACCCACCCCAAAAATATTCATGTATGTCATTGCACCTTGCATCTTAGAAGCAATAAATGCTGACATTGTCACATTACCAGGTTAAAAAATATCTGTCAAACAAATTTGCTGCATATGTACCCATTTCTCTAACACAACTAACATATTTGAAAATGTATAGATACATGGCTAACAAAACTTCAGCAAGTCCGACAATGGAAGGAAAAGACGAAACGAAAATTGCAGGAACATCACTAGAAGTGGAGCGAAAAGAGGAACATGACACAGGTCTTGAAGAAATAGATGCACAGCCGGCGGTAGAGGATCCGGTCCAGCCTCAACAAGTAGCATCTACATTGTCTACACCACCATCATCAAGTCAACAACCAAAAAAACAAGACAAAGGGAAAGGCATATTAGTAGAACAAGAGGAGACTGACTTGGCCAACCTTACACCGGCAGACTTAGCAAAACCGCTCCGCGTAAAAGTATGCAGAAAATGGATGTCCAGGAACGTCCCTGACCCCAATCCGACGGGCCTATGTTACATGTTACTAGACAAAAAGGTACAATCTCAAAGCGTTATTCATACAACATTCGTCAATTTCCTGAAATATAGTAAACTCTCAATCTCACCAATACACATGGACAAAAACATACAGGGTGGTGCGATACAGGCCAATGTCCAGCTATGGGACATGAAGTTATTTGAAACAAAGTTTGACACTAACACTTGCTACCACATTGAAGGCTATGGTTGCAAAAAAACTGAACGCTGGTAACAAACTGTCAACAATAACCTAACATTGCTCTTCGGAAAGTATACAAAAGTCACGCAGTAGAGATGACTACTCACGCCTCACCATTACTTTGACTTTGTCCCCTACAACGAAGTTGGCACACGCACTGAAACTAGGGACTCTATCCTAACAGGTAAACAAACCTAACACAACACATACACAAAACGCTATGTATACACATACTAATATGAAATGACAGATTACATAGGACTAATGCGCAATGTCAGTGATCTAAAGGAATTCGGAGACACTACTACAAACAGGATCACACACAGGAACATCACAATACAGAATCTAAGGTACATGTAACCGCCCAACTTCAGAAATAAATATATATACCATTCCGTTAACCGCTACACTACTTTTTTCCAGCGGTAACAACATTACGTTCACTCTTTGGAACGAGGCAGCAACAGGATTTGAGGTCAACTTACTATTAGGAATGGAAAAACCGATAATCATTGCCGTTAGTTCATGTTGGGCAAAGCGGTTCGCAGGTATCCAATATTCAGAATGTATACAGCTGACAAATTTTTTTATGCTCATCTAACGACCAAAATACATGTAACAGGCGGACTTCAACTATCTGCAACACCAGCTACCTGCTACTACCTGAACCCTACGGTACCAGAAGAGGATCACATCAGAGAATTGTAAGTGCCATCTCACACAAAACTATTTACAGAGATTTTCATCTATTCCAAACTATTTACGTTTACTATGTCATAAAAGGGCTCCACAACTTCTCGGTACCGCAACAACACTACAACTACCACCCGCAGAGCCATCTGTCCCCGGCGGACAACAACAGTCAACTATAAGCATCAATGCATTATTGGACCTCAATCCAGAGGCGCACCAGGTACACCCATTACTACCACTAAAACCAAACACAAAAAATTTAACCTAATAATCTATCCACTTAAACAATGAATTTCAAATGATTTCACCAACAACAGTTCATAATCGATGCTAGGATAACATGGATAGATGAGAGGAGAGGGTGGTACTTTAACAGGTGCCGTACATGTCACACAAAAATCAATGAAGGCATGCCACACCTCCACTGTCAACAACATGGAGGTGTCCCAACACCAAACTACAGGTTTGTTCGCTACATATTCTAACAACTTTTTCCAAAATACTTGCAACACCTAACACTGAACATCAAATCATATGGCACATCGCTATGTCACAGCTACTGCTTCAAAGCATCCTTGACAGACAACACTGGCACAGTTGCAGTCACCTGCTTCAGTCCCGCTGCGCATTCATTGTTGCCTCCATGTAGCGACCTTCTTTCGTACCTACCTGAACCTGATGCATATGACCTACCACCAATCATAAGAGACCTGCACCAAACTAGGCGCTTATTCAAACTGCATTTCGCCACAGGTAGCCGACGAGGAAATGTTAGACTCATCCTGGACAGCGCAACAGAATTGCCAATAGCACAACCAGAACCTGTACCAGTTCCTGTCCAAGCACTACCACCGATCCCAGAAAATATAGAAGAAAGCGCCTCATCTACGACTCCGGTAAAGGACATCGCAACTGAAATATCCACAGATGCTATTACGCCACCACCACATTCAGCAGAACCAGCAGAAAAAAAAGGAACCAGTCACGGCTACACCAACAAGAATCCGCAAAGAACTATTTCCAGACGTAGAAGCCGGTGCAGATCCAGAAGGTGAAGGTAGCAGCCCAGTTCCAACAACCAAAAAGGCGAAAAAGGAATGAAACATAAGACACTAATGGGTTTGTATGCACCTAATGTAAAGTAGCAATGGTAGTAGCCAGCAACTAGCACCATGTAATCGTAGGATATGTAAAACAACTACTAGGACCATAAGACCGTAAGTAGTGTCAGATGTAACAGAAACGCTCACGCGCTTGTAAAAGCTGTACGCACACACGCTAAGCCGTGTAATTTTCTGTATACAACCAGCACCTGAATTAAGTTACCATCGTGCGCAACAAATCTCCTAAGACACTCCAAAATATGTGTCACAACGAACAACCGGAAAAAAAAATTGCCGCAAAACCCCGCCGCAGCGCGGCGGGTTACGAACACTTGTTCTATCACATATATTACGGTATTGATCTTTAAGTGACTTGGCTCATGATATTTAAATATATCATCACATATGAAACTCTTCCTTACATAAAAAGTGACTTTTGATACTAGAGATGATAAGATTAGGAAATTTAAGTGCTTGTTTATTACAAGATGCAGTGAAAGTATTTTCGTAACCAATTTGCCACGACTTGTGGGTACCATGTTCTTGAATTGATTTTGTTTATTTAGGTAAGTACCTATTTGATGTAAACAATGTATTCATAACATTCCCAGTAAATATAATACTCACTAAAAGTTGTATTGAAAGATTTACTACTTCCTTTTTTTTTGTTTTTTTAGTAACTTGGGTATACATTTTATATAACAAACACTATATATTTTCACAAAAACATACAACATAAATGACTCATATTTCCTTATCCTTTTTGTGTTAATAAAACACTAATCTTTTGGTTTGTTCTAAAATGGCTTATTTGACAATAGAATGACTTAAAAGTGAAGCTTCATTTTGATGAAGGGCTGGTTCTATAAATTTGGTAAACTAAGGGCTTAATTAATTATCATGTGAAGTAAAACGAGTGTTGAGTCATGACTCATCATGAGTGATGGGAACAAATATTCTGTAGCAGACTGCTTTATTTCTGGTTGAAAGTTGACTAAAGTCAAAGTTAGGCTCATATATTGGTTTCGTGGAAATGTGTCACCTTCGATTATTTTTGGGACTTCATTTTGTGGGCTTTAACATGGCCCTCAATTCATAATAAAATATTTAAGATTATGTTAAAGTTTTTAAAAATATTAAAGTTCAAACATATGTTTATTTAGGGAAACGACATAGAAATATACATGTCTCACGTTCGTGTTTCATATTTCATAGAGAGAAGTGCTTGAACTGTTCATGACGTTTTTCATAACTTTATAAACGCAGACGTGATTTTTGTGAATAATTTTTTCTTAAAAGCAAAGACATATATTGTTAGGGTTGTGCGTTCACACATTATCAAAAATAGAATCCACACACTACGGAAAAAATATATATTTTATTTATTTATTTAGTTTTATAATTTTGTTTATTATAAAACTGCGGAAAAAAAATTATAAAATTTGATAAGTTAAAAATATTAAAATTTGTAAAAACTATGCCAGCAATGTAGCGATACCCAAAAACGGTTTTTGCGATTTACTCTTTTCTATATTATGATTTCATTTTGATATGTGTTCAGTAATTTTTCTCTTTAGAAAACTAAATAAACTAAATATACCAGTTTTGAAAGTTAATGAGCAAAATTCATGTTCAAAGTTTGAATATAAGTGTGTTTGTTAAAAGTAGCGGTGAGTAGTAGCAGTAGACAGTAAGTCAGTTATAGTGTTGTGGGCAGTAACAGTGAGCTGTGAGCAGTAGCCACAGCTCACCGCTCACAGCTTTTTAAAGAAACATTAGAAAAATGAGCATTCTTAAAAAATTATAAAATTTGATAAGTTAAAAATATTAAAATTTGTAAAAACTATGCCAGCAATGTAGCGATACCCAAAAACGGTTTTTGCGATTTACTCTTTTCTATATTATGATTTCATTTTGATATGTGTTCAGTAATTTTTCTCTTTAGAAAACTAAATAAACTAAATATACCAGTTTTGAAAGTTAATGAGCAATACCCATACCTCACCACCCATCAATAATATTATTTCACCTAATCTCATACATCACCATACTTTTCTAGTGGCAACCATGATTCCATACCTCACTTATTATTATTATTATTATTATTTTATATTCATAATTATATTAAACAATTTAATAAAAACATAATATTTCGTTAATAACAAAAAAAAAAAATTACATAAAACTTAGAAAAAAATTACATCACCGTTGAAATAAAAAGAAAATTACACTAGTCATCGAGGTATGGTAAGTCTTGAGCCGCTACATGCTCCGTAAGATCATATCGGAGACGATTATGGATATCTCCGTCGATTAACTCATGTAGTACACTGTCATCGTAAACTGGCACGACCGGCTGATCCATTATATGAACCGGTGATATTGCCATCTCGTCGTCTTTTAAAATCATATTGTGGAATATAATACACGTATAAACGAGGAGTTGAATCTTTTCGACCGACATAGCCCGGAGAGGACGACTGAGAATCATCCATTTTGCCTTAAGACGCCCAAAAGCTCGTTCGACATCCCTTCTTGCAGACTCTTGTAGCTTCTTGAATCTCTTTTCCTTCGGGTCAGTGAGATACTTATATGCTTTAACAAACGTTGAATACGTAGGATAGATTCCATCGGTAAGATAATATCCATGTTTGTAAAGCCGTCCATTTAGAGTAAATGAATTGTTTGGCGCGGTTCTATTTCGCTCAGTAAGATACAACGGAGATTGATTCAAAACATTGATGTCGTTGTTTGCACCGGGAGGACCAAAAAACGAATGGCAAATCCACAAATCATTTGAAGCGACGACTTCAAGCATAATAGTCGGGTATTGGTGATCACCTCTCTTATATTGGCCTTTCAAATGCCTAGGACATTTTTTTGAGTGTTGTAGTTGATTTGTTTGTGTAAAAATGATGTGATTTGGAATAAAACGTGAAGAGGATGAATTGATATTCATAAAGAGGATTTTTCTTTTTTTTTTTTTTTTTGGCCAACGGTCAAATTTTTGAATCAAACCACACGCTCCCTCACAAACCGACTCGGCATGGCATACCGAGTTCAATCCATACCGAACCAAACCGCAACATAGGCAATGGTGTTGCCGTGCGGTTTGATTTCATACCGTGTGATACCACAAGGCGTTGCCACCACCCTTATAATACTTAGGGTGGTGGCAACCCAAGTGGGTATGCATTCGGCATCAATGACACCGATCGGCATGCCCATTGCCTCGTCCTAGGCATGATTCGGTGTGGGATGAATTGGACCGAAATCGGTGTTGTTTGTCGATTCTACATCAACCAAAACTAGCCGTTAGGCTAGTCAAACTAGCCATTTTGTTCTTGCGTGACTGGCAGATCATTTAATTTATTTCTATCTGCTTCTTCTGCTGCTAAATGTGTTTGTTCTTGGTGGGTTGGTTTTAAATTTAATGGAGGGTGAGATTATGGTGCAGCAGCAAAGGGATGATGATGCTGCCATTGCCATGGATGGACATGAAATGAAATATGATGCTACGTGGTGATAAATGAAGACGAGAGAAAGTAACCACACAAAAGATATGAAATGAAATATGATGCTACGTGTTAATAATCATAACCAACACATATAATTATTAAAAAAAAAAAAAAAAAAAAAAAAAAAATATGGGTTAGGCATGGTTGCCACTAAAAATCTATTGTTAGGTATGGGATGAGATAGAAGGATATTATTGATGGGTGATTAGGCATGAAAAAACTTGTTAGGCATGGTTGCCACCACCTTATAGTAGATTCCTTTTCTAGAAAAACATACATATTATTATATTATGACCACAAACAGTGTCTCATATTTGGCTTATTAATTTGTCATTGTTCTCTTTTTGAATCTAAAATACGTTATACGTACAAAAAACAGAGGCTTTAAATAGAACATAAGATTGAGATTTTAAAAAAGATGTTTTGCTAATTGCTAAACATGGTCTTTAGACTTATGTTTAAGAGATAAAAATCTACAAAAATTATTGTACACCATTGTGGTTGAGGTAGTTAGTTAACACGATGTTGTTATCATAAAATATAACAAGGGGTGCGTTTGGTATCCGGGAATGGGAATGAGGGAATGCATTTTGATTTCAATCAATTGTTTGGTTATGATGTAAATCTATCAAATATCGGAATGAATGATATATATATTTCATGCTCCATATATCTCAAATAAGCCAGGAATAGATCTTTCATATGTGAGGGTCCAACCACTACTATCAAACTCATACCCATTGTGATTAATGACAGTATACCAAACACACCCAACATTGTTCTAACCTTTTAAACATGGGTATTGGTTATTCGCAAATTGATATTTATCTCCTTATGACATATACATCAGGTTTAGGTTTATTATAAGGGTTAAGTCCACGGATTGGCTATGAACTTTTCAAAATTTTCGATTATAGGTAACGGACTTTAGAAAATCTTATTACCATCATTATAACTTTTGAATTTGTTCCGTTACCAACAATCGCGTCACATCTTTTCACTTGTTACCGGTTCAGCAGGTAAAAACAATTCCACATCATTTTCTTTTCATTTTTTTCTTCTTCTACTTTTTGCTTAGAGTTAATTACAAAAATCGTCCACCACACCACTTTTTGTATCTCGTGTTACTGGATAAACAACCCAAAAGAGTTCATTGTGAGTGTCGTGTGATTTAAACAAGAGATAAAGTGGTTTAGGTGAAAGGTTTTTATGTTTTCTCTTTAGAAGAAATAATGGTGGCTGTGAAATGAAGAAACGAAAAATATGAATATTTGGAGATCAAGATCGGATGAATTTATAGGAGTTCAGATGATGATAATTAAGTGAGTAAGGCACTAGTCGGAGAATAGATCTCGTCGGACATGGAGGTCGCCAAAAAAATGACCTCGTCGTTTAAACAAGCTCGCCGGATTTATGCTGAACCGTGGCGGAAACCATAATCAGCTAACAATCTTTTAGGAACAACCACCATCTGAACCCACTATTTTCGACGGCTGTCGGCGAGCTCAAATTTCGACGAGGGTGAATTTTTGTTCCAGCAATTGGGTGTTTGGTTTATGTTTGCATTTGACAATTGTGTTTGATTTGTATTTGTCGGTGATTTTAGTGTCATCAACTATTTGAGGTAATTATGATTTACTAGAGACCAGTGGAAAACATATTAAGCTCGGATACGAGTCAGGGAAGTGTGGAGTGCACACTCGTTGAGTTAATATGTTTTAGCCCAGACAAACGATGCGGAGGTTAAGGGGGTCGTGTCCCCTTGCTGGGGTATCGCTCCCAGGTGAGCAGGCGGGGGTCGAGGGGGAGCCACCCCTCGCAGGGTTTGGGGCAGCGCCCCAAAACCTAAACGGTTTTCATGAATCGGTATTACGGGAATTAACATATTTTCCCGCCAAAACCCAACCACCATGTCTGTTGATAAAGAGTTGTGACTCTTGGGAGTTAACCGATTCTAACCGCCATAACTGTTAATTTGGTGTGTTATTTAACAGACTTATTCCGTCTCTTCATAACATACGAATTTCACACAATCCTCTTTGTCTTGTTTCGTTCTCTTGTGCCTAGAAACGAAGTGTTCTTCCCAAATTATCCCGATAAGGATTTCGTGATACCCATTCACCAATAGGGTCGAAATACTTTATACGGAAAATGAACTTACACGATATATCCAAGATTATCATCACCCTAACCCCAATTTCTAACAATATTTTTATTCAACGAAATATTGAATTTGTTATGGTTTGTGTTTAAATTTAGATTTGGTATTTAGGGGGTGGCAATGGGGCTCGGTTTGGGTTAGGCATGAGCAACCCCGATCGGCATGAGCATAGCCACTCAATCGACATCAATCGGTGTGGCATGAATTTGTGGTAAATCGGTAAACAACACCGAATCGGTGAGAGTTAAGATAATGAATGTGATGGTTGTGTGTGTATGTTTTATTGGGTGGAATGAGATTCCCCTTTGTCATTAAAAAAAATAGATGATGTATGGGTTAGGCATGATTGCCACTAAAAATATATTGTTAGGTATGAGATGAGATGCAAGGATATTATTGGTGGGTGATTAGGTATGAAATATTTTGTTAGGCATGGTTGCCACCCCCTTAGGGTGGTGGCAACCATGCCTAAACTATTTTTTCATGCCTAATCACCCACCAATTATATCCTTCCATCTCATCCCCCAAACAATAGATTTTAGTGGCAACCATGTCTAACTCATACCTCATATATATATATATATATATATATATTTTTAATAATTATATTAAACAATTTAATAAAAACATAATATTTTATTAATACTTAAAAGAAAATTACATAATACTTATTAAAAAAAACACTAGTCATCAAGGTATGGTAAGTCTTGAGCGTCCACATACTCCGTAAGATCATAACGGAGACGGTGATGGATATTTTCGTCTTGTAACTCCGGTAGTACATTCGGGTCATAAACTGGCGTTACCGGCGGATCCATTATATGAACCGGTGATATTGCCACCCCGTCGTCTTTTAAAATCATATTGTGTAATATAACACACGTATGAACGATTTTTCGAATCTTTTCGACGGACATAGCCCGGAGAGGATATCTGAGAATAATCCATTTTGCTTTAAGACGACCAAAAGCTCTTTCGACATCCTTTCGTGCAGACTCTTGTCCGTTGCGAGTTGACGAATATCCGATGTGCATTTTTGCAATGCCGTGAAACTTTTTTCCCCCTAGCGTCTACGCCCTCTTGAAACCATTCGAAATTCGCTTCAATATCACCAACAATTTTTAGAAACAAGCTTTTATTCATACGAAATCTTTCACGAAAAACATCAGGGGGAAACTTTGGGTTTTCTTCGACGAAATAGTCATTCATTAGAGTTTCTAGAGCTTTTTCACGAAACGGGTAACATGTCTTCGGGTTGAGCTAGCCGTGTCTTCAGTTGCATCGACGCGGCTAAATAGGTTTCTATGGTAGAACCGGTGGAAAACATGTCCTCGGAAGAGTCGGATAGAAAATCTAACTCGTCCTCAGATGAAGAAGATGAAGATGAAGATGAATCCATTTTGTTTGTGAAATAGAAATGTTTTTGTTTGAGAAAAAAATAGAGATGTTTTTGTGTGTGAAATAATGTTAAATGATAATGTTTAAATAGGGAGGAAAAAAAAGGATTTTTTTTTTTTTTTTTTTTTTTAATAAAACCTAACGGCAACTTTGACTAGCATAACGGCTAGTTGGTTTCCATGTAGAATCGGCAAAGGATGCCGATTATCTTCATTTTCATCCCACACCGATTGAAGATGAACAAGAGGCAATGAACATGCCGATCGGTGTCCTTGATGCCGAAGGCATACCGACTTGGGTTGCCACCTCCCTTAGGTATTGTTTTTTTGAGTTGAACAATATTCGTTAACATGGAACCCAATATTGGTGAAACAATACAAAAAGCCAGTTGTAACAAAATGTGTGGTGATTAGTGGGCCTAAAAATCTGACGTGAAAGCCAATAGGTCATATTACCTATTTATGCAAGTTGTAATAAGTTACAAATGTGTGGTAGTAATATTTTTTAAAGTTTACCTCATGTTGAATAAGAAAGTTCATGACCAATCCAAGAATTTAACCATTATTATAACCATAAGTACAAGAGGACTTATTAAATATTAACAGTAAAAGTGTCGATGTTAAAGAGTCAATTTTACAGGCTTGAACTATTGGAAACCATGAAACTTCCCTAAAAGGAAATGTGTAGTTTTCAAATAGTGTAACAAAAAAGACTTGAAACCAATATTCGCAAGAGTACTAAACGCTTATCCTTATATTATAATTTGTTAGATAGTATATTTGGACAAAATAAACAAACTCGCGAAATAATTACTTCTTTAATGACCTGAGTTGGTGAAATATTATTGACTCTCATGCAAAAATAAACAAACTCACGAAATAATTACTTCTTTAATGACCTGAGTTGGTGAAATATTATTGACTCTCATGCAAGCTATTTAAAAAATATATATATTGGCGTGAGTAGATTGGATCTTTGGAAACATACAAATTCATCAAGAAAAGACGTGTTAATTTTCTAAAAAATAATAGCCCGATTTGACATATGATTTTGATAGAATTAGTTTATTAGGAATAGGAACAAAAATTATTGGTATCGAACGAATATTATTTAGATTGCGACAATCCAATGCATGTTTGTCTATATTGAAAAAGAAGTAGTCTCCAAAATTTAATGAAAATGATTAATAATAAAGGCTAAAAGAATAAGTCAATAACTTGATTTGGTCAATTATTACTTTAAACAATGAATTTTGATTGAATTTGAGTTTATAATTTCGGTCTTATACGTAGTAGTAGACATTGGCGAGAGATGGAGCATACCGTAGAGGTTACCCGCTTAATACCTATCATGTCCTTTTAGGGCTGACACGGACTTTTAAGAGGATTTGTTAACTTTTTGTTGCAAAATAATCTCCTATAAACTAAGTAGCTTCGTTTGGATGCATCAACTATAAGCTTTTATTTCAAACAAATAGCTCCAAAATAAAAAGCTGATTCATGAAACTTTTTAAATGTCTTAGAGCTGTTAAAACTTTAAATTACTGATATACCCTCCAAACATTTATTTACAATTACAGATTTATCCTTTTATGTCATTTACATCTTATAATTATATTTAACGGCTAATTTACCAAACACTTTTATTAAAAAAAAAAATACAGCTTGTAGCTCATATTAACAACTTTGCAGTTTACAGCTTACAATTTACGGCTTACAGCATACAACTAATTTTGCCAAACATACCGTTAGTCGTAGCGTTGCACGATTTATTTAACATGTTAGTCGCAAGACTGGTTGACGTAGACCGTTAACAAGTCATTTCAACTCCAACTTACATAAAGTAACAACAATTGCATGTACGAGATGAACAGAAACTGAAATTTATTTAAAATCTTGTGTAGAAGAAAGAAACTTGAAAGGAAAAAGTATCTTAGGTTATATTCGGCAACAAAGAAAAGTTCACCAGCATAATCTACAAGGACTGTATGAGGATTCCTATCCGAATACCCAAGACATTATATCTTTGGAGGATCGAGTATAAAAAAGAATCTCATGTGTAACAATTAAAACGGTTTTTGTGCCGATATTTTATCAAGTACAGAGTAATAAGCAAACTGCAGAAAGCATAGCATACAAGCAAAAGTATAATCTAAGAAACATATAAAACAATCAAAATTAACCTCTGATACAACTTTAGGTTTATAAAGTAAAACCTAGACAATACTTGTAAAAGTACTTGCAATACAACCAAATATTATATCAGACACATTGCTACCAGAAAAGCACAATAAAGCTGTTTAACGAAGAAATCCAAGAATCGCACACAGCTCATACAAGAACAAGAATGGGGAAAGTGGATGATAAGAACGTCACCACTAGCAGTATAAGCTCGCATCCAAATCCACATTCATGAAACAGTTTAGTATCATCTTATGCCTGTAACAAACGAACACCATAAGACATCACTTGATTCAAAGTTAGGACAAAAATAATCATATGTTCATAGAAAAATAATGCAAATCATTTACCTTGTTAGCAATGTTGTTAGAAAGCCAATCCAGACCCTCGTAAAGTCCCTCTCCTGAGGTTGCACAGGTGCTCTGGATGTACCTGTGGTAAAAAATTGATGAGTTATAATATGATAGAATTTCATAAAGCCAGGGCACTGCAAAAGAGTGAAGTTTATCATCATGCTTGAGCTTAGTCTAAAGTCCTAGGGCCAAAGTCGAGCTCGCTTCGACTCTCTTACAACATCACATAAATCAAACATTCAATTCAGAAAAATATTTACCAGTGGCGCTGTCGGAGGGAATGGAGACCAAGCATGTCGGTGATTTCAGCAGAAATCATTGCATTTGGAATATCTTGTTTGTTAGTAAATACAAGCAAGACTGCATCACGAAGCTCGTCCTGCAGATAAAATTGTACGAGTAAATCTAGAATTCTAGTCGTCATACAACTTCTTATATATCCATATTTACTCATTAATGGGTTGATTCGGGTTTGATCTCGAACGGGTCAGATAAGCAGGTAAAATGAGTCAAAAAGGTTAAAAATCGCCCCAAGTTTATTCAAATACTTGGATTATTATTGTAACAACAACAACAACAAACCCAATCCCGCCAAGGCAGGGTATGGGGGAGGTAAAATGTAGACAGATCCTACCCCTACACCCGGGTAAACCCGTGGGTAGAGAGACTGCTTCCAACGAGACCTCCGGCAAGTGCATGTGTGCAGGTGAGATAGTAAAGAAATAAGAGCAAATGACATAAAACAATATGCAAAACGCAGACAAAGAAAGCATACCGAACAAGCAAACATAGCATAAAGGGAAGAAAGAACCGCGCTCAAGCACACGCAAAGTAGCTAACATCAAAGCGCAACAAAAAACAAAGAGCCAAGGCACACATAAACGCAGACCAACTAAAGGGGGCAGCACAGAGCAAAGCAAAACAACACATGGGCCAAAAGCTAAGACAAAAAACATGAAGCACCTAAACCAAAACGCATGGAGCAAGAAAAAGCAGGCAAACCTAAGGGGGTAACAACAAAGCAACCCAAACCGCGCACACGGCCTAAAGCTACGGCAAAGCAAAGAAGAGGCCACAAAACCAAAAACGCAAGAGGCAAGGCAAAAGGGACGACTAAAAGCCAAACACCCAAAAACAACCTAAAAAACACATAGCACCTAGCAAAACTACCCGCAAATCCTAATTCTATCCCTCCACCCCTTCCTATCTGAGATCATGTCCTCGGTCAAACGAAGCTCCATCATGTCTAGCTTAAGTCTATCATCCCACCTGAGATTAATTAATTAGAGATTAATCAAAAACATGGAGCAGGTCCAATGGGCCAAACAGGTTGAAGTCACCTGCGTTTATTTGGCTTAGCGGTATGTGAGTGGCCAATTGACCAAGCAGTGGTCGGTTCAAGTCTCGTCCGTGACGTAATAGAGTGTATTTGCCTTTCTAAAAAAGATTATTGTAAATAATATGCTTTAACGATTATATTTGATGAGCTAATCATTCATTAAAAGCTAGAAGATATAAACAATAAAAGGTGTTTTCAGGTCAATACAAGCTGAGCCAGTCCTTTTCGACTCGTACTAAAAATGACTCAGTTGACCTGTTACCCAACACACCTCCTGACCCACCCATCTCACAGACTCCAACAATTATGCACTACTGCAAGCATCAATACATAGATGAAAGATTCTTATTGCTTTTAGCCTAAAAATTAGATTCTAGAACATAAAAAATTAATCCCATGTATAAACAAATTATCAGATGAAAAGCCATCTGTAGTTATATAGTATTAAGATAGAATTTGAATTGAGCTTATCAAATCCTCTCATAGTTATTCAGCTGACATAAGAACACATGATGCTTCAAGTTAATGGAAAATTACCTCGTTCAACATCCTATGTAGCTCATCTCTTGCCTCAACAACTCTATCCCTGTCATTGCTGTCAACCACAAAGATAAGACCTTGCGTGTTCTGAAAGTAGTGCCTCCATAGTGGACGAATCTGCACATGCAACACTTTAATATAAGATTCTAGAGCAGTTCAGTGCTACTGATATTGGTCACTCTGTGTATGTATTTTAACATACAAATGTGAAATGTATAATTAGAGACCAATTAAGAGTAAAGTAATTAAACTCCTAGTCCTACCTTGTCTTGACCCCCGACATCCCAGACAGTGAAGCTGATGTTCTTGTACTCGACAGTCTCCACATTAAACCCTGCAAAGAATCACATATATAATCGGTGAGAAATTGAGCTAAAGCCTGAAGCTGACGACCTGACGTATTTCATGATGAATGAAAATGCATTCTATATCTGGTTAAACTTGCTGATAGCAACGGAGGTCACAGGTTATATCCAACAATATAAACCAAGCCTTCCCACAACTACAATTATTTTTTTTTCTTTTATGACCTATTTTATATCAAAAGTGTGCCACCTGTACACTTTATGAGTCTATTATTCAGAGCCACCTATCAATTTTTTAGAATGTTGTAAGGAGATAACAATGCAAAAGACGTTGCTATCTCCAGTGATATCAGAGTATCGGTGTGCCAATGAGACCTTGTACTTTTTGAGACGTGTTGTGACAAGTTTAGACATATCTGAAAGTTTGAAATAAGAGGTTCGAAAGATGCCATCATAGTAGATTTGCATTATAGCCATGCTTAATATAAGACATATGCATACACATATCTCAGTATGCACATCCAATAATGGTTCAAAAATACTGAAATAGAGCCATTAATTGCATGCATTGTTCTGAACATCCTTATATAGGTGTTCAGTAAATTTATAGACAAACACAGTCGTAAGCACCAGATATTCAACTTCATGCGCTTTGCTAATTGATTTACGAAAGAGGAGACATACCAATGGTAGGGATTGTTGTGACGATCTCACCAAGCTTGAGCTTGTACAAAATGGTAGTCTTACCAGCCGCATCGAGACCCACCATCAAAATACGCATCTCTTTCTTGGCAAAGAGCCGGCTAAAGAGCTTGGTGAACGTTAGCCCCATTCTTTTGGCGGAAAAGATCCCTACACACCGCAAAACCAATTCACATCATTTAGCCGAAATTTAACTAATAAACAAAACTCTGAATGAAAAATAGCATCGCATAGTCAAGAATGATCTTGATCCATTAGATCTAATACCTTACGCAAAATCAATATGATTACACCAACAAAATATACTGTAACTATTAACAAGAATATACGTGCAGTTGTAAAATTGTAACTATAAGTTTTAATTTAGGTCGATTTTCAAATCAAAGTTCACAGTACACTCGCATGCTAGAAAAACAATTTCACATCCTAAAGGAAACCAAGCAGATCTAACTAAAACTCGCATTGTCCCTAAACTGATTAAACCTCCCGGATCTAAAAGATGCGGTCTATCTTAACATCTTTTAACAAAACGATAACCTACACCGTAGATCACTAGATCCACCTTATGGATCAAAATGATAGCATACAAACTGCCCAATCACGTAGAATTTACAAATCACACTTAACGAGACACTCGCTTACCACCAAAACAACGTTAAACAAAACATTCAGATCTGAATACAACCCAACTTTCGCAACATTTCGTTCGCAGATCAGATACATCAAATCATAAGCTAACCTAATCCGTCCAACATAAAAATCTCAATTACGTAAAACGACTAGCCGCATACGTCGATAACAAGAGATCTAAATCAGATTAACATAATTTTATGTCTAAATATGATGATAATCAATTAAAACCTAACAACTGCATAATTATATATTTTAGATCAATCACCAGAGATCTAAACGGTTATAAACAGAATATTGTATCTAAATCTGTTATATAGATCTGATGAAAGCTAAAACGTTATAGATGAATTACCGGAGATCTTAAAGTTTAAGCACATAAAATTGTTAGAAAAATGAATAAAATTGAAAAAAGGGAAAAGAAGAAGAATAGATTAACCTGAGAGAAGATGTGTTAATGGAAGGGATCGATCGAGAGAGAAAGAAGGGGAAGGGGGTTGAGTTGTGAGAGGGAGGGCGAGTATTATTATACGTCAACGCTGTTTGGGCTTCTTAAATAAATGGAAAACACATCACATCTTTTTCACTCGTTATTCCCACACTACCACTTTTTATCTACTGTATCACTTTTTCACTCTGTATGGTCTCTGATAAGGATCCTCTCACGTTTATTTAAACATGAGAGGTTATGATGTGTTTCATGTGATTGCATATTTAAATTAAAATATAATAATATTTTGCGATAATGAGAATGTACAATGATATGAAACACAACATAACTTTTTTTATTTTAGCCTAACCAAATGAACATGAGAGGATCCTTATCCATTTTATTTTTACGTCAGTGTTGCTGATAGTAATAAAACCACGACCAAACCCAACGCTGCTACATCAGCATCACCTTAACTTTTTTTATTTTAGCCTAACCAAAATCAAACACTCGTAGTAAATAGACCCGCCCTCATAACAAAAAACATGCATCACAAAATTAAATATATACAAAACACATACGCAAACCAAACAATTAGCTCGGTCTGAGACTGACCCAAAAGAAAAAAAAGGCGACGTGGGGACGCGTAGGGTTCGGTTAGGGTAGTAGAAGGGACCGATTGAGACCGAACAAATTGGGGTAGACCAACCGATCTATTACGTTTAGTCTAAGCTACTTGGAAAACGTGGAGTTATTTTTTTCTTGAGTAAACTAAATAATACATATATGTGGTTTGTCGATTTTCACAATTTACATCCCTGTAAGAAAAGATAAGACATAAATATTCGTTTGTCAATAAATATTAGACAGTATATATCGTTAAGGACGAACGAGTCAAAAGTTTTCCCGTTTCTTTGCTACATGTGCTTATCATGTGAGAGGTGTTTTCGTTGTTTTATTGGTGCCAACCACAAATGCTTCCAACATCCACTTTTATTTTCATCCACCAACAATCACTATACCAGTCCACCACCACCATCACCACCATCACCATCACCATCACCCGACCGCCACCCATGCCACCAAATCATCACCAAAAACCACCATCGTCTCACCATTGCTCGATTCTCTTTCAACTTCTTTTGAATATGTTTTCTTTTTAAGTTTGTATATGTGTAGGGCTTTTTGGTGGTTGTGGCAGTTTCATGGTGGTGGTTGCGGTGGTGGGGGCTTTAGTGATGGTGTTTATGTTTGTTAGTGTGTTATTATTAGTTTAGGCTCATTGTAATGTTATTGGGGATGCCTAAGATAATTTTCTCTTAAAATTTCTAACCTTAGTCGACCCTTCCCTCCCTCATAGAGATGGCAATTTGAGACCCATTAGTTAAACATGGGTCTAGTTGAGTAAATATATATTACGTGATGAATCTAGTAGGGTATGCTTAAATATTATAAATGGGTCTAATTGGTTATTTGATAGAAAATGCAATTATATAACAATTATCCAACAGGTTTAGGCGGGTCTGGTTGGTAAAAAAAATTAAAACTTTTTTTTTCACTTTTTTCATATTTTACTCAAAGAAAAAAATAAAGTAAAAATTTGAATATGGCCAAAACCCATCTAGACATGGATTCAGCCCATCTAGACCTTGACTCATTAGGAACCATGCTTCTAGAAGACCCATCTAGACCCGGACCCGTTTAGAAGTGTAGAGTTTTACTAATCATAACAATTATAGTGTTAGGTTCCCATTTATGTAACACAAGCATCAATATGAAGAAATAAAGTGAAGAAGGATCGGATGAACACACACACACTTATACGAATGACTATGTGAAATAATAAGCTTAGGATAAATGTGAGAGTGAACAACCAACTCTCAAATGAGAGTTTCAAGATTATTTATAGGGAGGGAGCTAGGGCAACACACAAGCTCCCTTCCTTTCTTATTAGGCTTGGGCCAAGGCTTATGGGCTTTCTACATAAGTCTTGCCTTAAGTACTAACATAAAAACCATAATTAAGCTAACTATTACATATTAATTACTAACACTTGTAATCTAGTTTAAGAGTGATTCCAACAATCTCCCCCTAAGTGTTGGTGATTAAAGTGATCTTTAAACGTTGTAGGTGCTGATGTAATAGTTGCTTTGACGTCTTCTGACATTCTTCTTTCTTATGAGAAGAAGTATCTTGATTCGAACAATCTCCCCAGTGTAGGGATCATGTTTCTTTTGAAGTATTCTGTTTTGACGTCTTCATTTTCTTTGTTCTTTGATCTTTGTTCTTTGTGGTGGTAGTGATAGTATGTTGTGGTTATCTGCATCAGGTCTGCTTCGTTGCTCCAGTGTCTCCACGTCTTTCTCCAACATGCTCACATGCTCTTTAACGTTGGATTTCAGTACTGATGTAGTTCTCTTAGTCTTTAAACTTTGTAGATTCTTTGACTTTGACGAAGAATCATTCTGACTTTGTGTTGCCTTTTGAGAGAACTTCAATTAGTGTTGTTGTTGGTATGAGCATGTGAAGAATCTGCACGATCTTTTCCACCCGCGAGCATCTATAAGAAGAAAACATAAAACATGGGTTAGAAATAATCTAGCGCTTACAAGTTTGAACTTCGAGTGTGTTAACAGCATAGTGTGAAACACGTCTCTAATTCTCACAAAGGATGTTCCTGAACTGGATTCCCACAAGTGAGATAACGCGATATACCGAAGTACACCTACAGTTCAGGTGAGTCGCTGAGGTACACCGAAGCATCACCCCACTACTGTAGACCGTTTGAGACACACTAAGTGTAACCCACAAGGAGTTACCGAAGTGACCTCGTGGTCGTTAGATGTTGACCCTGGTCAGGAGTTTCCATTCAATCACTGAGGATCACATGTGTGAACCTCTCATAAATGTTCTCGACAGATTGCTAAGATCTGTGAAGGACTCGATAATGTATCACTTGTATTCTTATTGTTGAACGACAAGCGATGAATTGTCAAGTGTTCCTAAGAGATCTTTTGATGAATCTCGTGGCTCTAGACTCAATAATGCGCTTTGGTTTTCCTGAGCGGAGACTAGGGAGAGGGTCTCCTTCTTCAATACCAGCAATCTCTAAGAGAAAGCCGATAGTTTACGTAGGGTTCCCTGTGAGAATGAAATAAGCTTCTGTTGAGAGAAACTTGAGTGGCTAAGAAGGTTTAGTGCATGCGTCACTGGGTCCATGACGACTTTGATCTTCAATACCGGTGTCATCAAGTGACAGTCAGTAGCATATGAATTGAACCCGGTGTCTACCCTAAGTTGAATAATTTGGAGGGCTATTTGTTTTCACCCTTTTCTTTGCTTTTCTTTTTAATTCTTCAACTTCTTCTTTCTCCGATTCTCATTTTCTTCTTTTTATAATCATACCTAAGGACTTCTAAATTATAACTATTGGTGGTGTCCTTGGGTAGATCCCTCCGGCTCTGGCAGATCATAGGGCGGTTATTCCTAACTTTAGTCACCTTATAACTCCATGACTAACCTATGGTGCCGTAAAACCATTTACATGAAAAATCTCTCAAAGTGGTTATGAGTAAAAAAAATTTTGTACCACTGAAAGAGTTTTAAATGTTGCATAAATACTCCCCCTCCACACGTGCTTAAGTATTTTGACAGAAATCTGCACGGTGAGAGAAGAGCGCGCACTTTTGAATTGATCAACTCAAGATAGACAATTCCCTGCGAAACATGGTTACATCACTGACTAGGTCAGCTTGAAGTTGTAAACACTCCTTGGAGAGGAGGTTTGACCCGTCAAGGTTCATGTCTACCCAGAGTTTCTTGAATGGTACATTCTACTAGGACAAGTCCTTTGCGAGACACGTTTACATCACTAGCGAACTAGCTTGAAATTATTACCCGTCCTGGACAAGTCTTTTCGAGATACTAACATTTAAGAGCTCGTCAATTCATTGGTTAAGTCTTTATCACGAAGATTCAATAGCAATTCACAACATATTTCTTATCAAATAGTTTTTCTCCCCCTAAAAAATGGCATATAAATGTTATTTTTGATGAAATTTTGATATCGAATATGACCATTTCAAGTTTTGTGGGAAGATTACCACGAAGAACAATTTGTGAACAAAGTTTTAAGCAAATACTCCCCCTCAACAAGTGATATAAACTTTTGAGGTTTTGAAAAAAAAATCATAAGGGGAAGTACTTGTTCTTTTGAGCAAAACTTTGAAAATGAAAGTTTTGATTAGTTTTACTCAAAAGTAAGAAGCTTTCGCTCCTTTTATAAGGATTGTGGCACTGAAGCGTACCACAGGGTCCTTTCATGACAAGTACGGGTTGTACACTGTTATGTGTGCACAAGCCATGGTCAGATATAAATCACACATCCAAAATATGATAAGAGAAACAGATCAAGGGGTACCAGGAGAATCAGGTATTCCAGCAATAACTCCGGGAATGCGTTCTGGACGTTGATAGCCTGTGAGAGATATGCTTGGACGACCACCAACGAAACTCTCCAATGTTCTAAACTGATCCCGCCTAAACAACCTTTCATCAATCCGCGTGATGATCTTCTTAACATCCCTTCTATCCCTCGAATTCCATCTCTTCGGTGACCCAATGCCGTCATGTATCTCCTTTAACCGATAAGCTAAACCGTCCCTGACTTTCTTCAATGTGTGATCCCCAAACTTGTGTAGCTCTTTGCACGCCATGAAGCAATTGTGGTGTAGTTCACTTCTGTAGACTACCCCAAATGGTTTCTTGATAAGGGTGTACTGAGCAAGTTGGTTTATGTCGAGAAGATCGAGTTGTGGTTTTGTGAGATTAACGTGCTTCTGGTATGATTCCACGGCAAGTTGAATATCTTCTACACGTTCTTGGATCACGATGCTTCTGATGAAGATTATTAATGACTTGATGTACTCGCGTTGGATAGTTGTAGAGAAATGTCGCATTCGTCCTTGTACCTTGGCGAGATACATATCTTCAATGTCATTTAGCGACAATCTCGGAAAATCCGCTTCACAGAAGTCATATTCCTCTTCGTCTTGTCGATTAACCACTATTTTCTTAAGGAATGTGTAGTCCCACTTTGACGAAAGGGTAACATGTTGAATAGCAACGATCCGCTTATCACTGAACACTTCCTTTTTCGACTTAAGAACCTGGCAGCTTTTGTAGTAGATTCTTCGGCGTTCATGCCAATGATGAATCCCATACAATGCATCGATGTCATACTTTTCCACTTTGTCAGCAAACATGTGTGTGGCGTATTCCTCGATGGCTATGTTGTTGGAGTATATTGTCACGGAAAGGGAGTGTGAGTGATGTAGCGTATTTCTTGGAGACATCGCTACCGTGTTGAAGAAACTCTAGGTCGTTGTTGAAGAAATAGCGGAATGGAATCTTGGGTTGATCCGGTCGGCCAATGGTAGGTAGAGGTTTGGTCCAGTCAGTGTAGTATGGAGCTTTGTCTGGTCTGGTGAAGTCTATGTTTGATTCAGGATTGAGCCAATCAATGTTGTTAGACATGGCTCGTGCAATGTTATCAAGATGATATTCGACTTCAATTGCACTTTCTGAGCTGTCTTTAAGTAGTTGGAATGCATCATTCTTGATTCGCCTCAACTCTGCCTTAGTCATCTTCTTCACGTTAAACTTTTCCTGAATAAGCTTCACATGCTCCATTGTTCGGCCATCTACCATTTCTTGACCTTCTGGTAATGAAGGGGTGGCATCAACAAGTCTAGAAAACCAGTCATATTCTTCGGTTGTGTCTTCATCTATCCATGAGACAACATCGGTCTTCTTCTTCTTTTTCTTTGGCTTTGATGATGATTCTGGTTTCTTTGTTGTGGCAGAAGAGGTGGGTTGTTGTTGGGGCTCAGGGACATCTTCATCGTCACCACTAGTGTATTCGAAATGATCACCGGTTTTCTCTGTTTGGGGTGGTAACTCAGATTCCTGAGGTATCTCAGTAGGAGTAGAACGTGGAGGAGATCTTCTTTCGGTGGAGGTCCTTTGGGGTGGAGGTGGCATAGAGGAGGAGTCATCATACTTCTTCTTGCGTTTGGACTCTTTATCCTTATCCTGATCATCATCGTCTCTTGGACGCTTTGGCCTTTCAGCTGCCTCTTTGCATGACGTTTTAAGTTGGTATTCCAGCAATGCGTCAAACAGTTTGCCTTCGTCAGAAGTAAACGTTTCAGATCGTTTTGACATTTGTAATACCAGCTTGGAAACCATTTCTGCATCGGAGACAGCTTCAGACTCAGTTGGGTTGATTGTTATTGATACATGCATTGATTTTATTGTTTGCTTGACCAAATGCATGAGATTCGGATAGAGTTGTCTGGTGAACATCTCTCTTGTCACTCCTGGAACAGTGTCGAGAAGGAACTTATGAGTATATTCCTTAATCGTCTTGTTCATTTCACCCTGTACATCTCGATTGAGAAACTTCTGGATCTGTTCCCGTTCTCTCAACATCTCGTTTATCCCTTGTTGAAGAAGATTGACTCTGTCAGCGATTTGATTTAGTTTCTTGTTGACTACGTTTTTCTTCCTTACTTGCTTGACAGCTTTAACAATCTTTCTCTTTGCTCGGGATGCCCAAGTGTCGGTTGGCTTCTTAATCGATCTGGATGCGGATCTGGTGGTGCCTTTGGATGGTGGAGGTGATGAGTGAGAAGATGAGTCTGATGATGATGAGACATAAGGAGGCTCAGGGTCCTTTGGTAGCTCAGAAGTTTGTTCTTTGCTTCGTACGGGGCTATCAAGAATGTAATCATTGGCTTCCTTTTCCGCTTGAGCCTTTTCTTGTGCCTTAACCCTAGCTTCTTCATCTGCTTGAGCTTGAGCTTCTTTTTCTGCTTTTTCTTTAGATGCAGCCTCAACATCTTCATCGAACTTTCTCGACTTCTCCATTTTTGGTTCCTCAAAGTCATAGATGATAGAATCCTCTAGTTGCTTTTGTTGTTGTTCGTGGGTGGTGGTACCAGTTCCCTTATCGGGTTGATTAACCGCATCGAAAACTGGTGTAGTTAGTGCACCACCACTTGACCCTCCGTGGCCACGAGTTTGTTGCTGTTCGAACTCTTTAGCAACATGTTGTAGTCTGAGGTTCTTAAGCTTCTTTCTGTAGTCTCTGTCTTCATCTAGTGGTTCTTCTTCTGAGCTCTCTTCTTCTTGCTCAAGCACTGGAGTTTTCCCTTTGTCAGACTTGGTACTGAGAGGTTTTGCGACTGTTAGAGTATCATCCGCTGCGATTCCGAGTAGATAATCTATTCATCTGCTTTCTTCGAGTCCTCGTCCATTAGTTTTGGTTCTGGTTTGGGAATAGGGATGGCTTGAGTAAGAGGAACTCTCTTTTTAAGTGTGTGAGTTCTCTTTGGGTACCTTCTCGTACTCTCAGTGCTCGCAATACTTCCAGCACTGCCTCTCCTGGTCTTCCTGACAAGTGTACCAGAAGACTTAACATCAATGAAACCTACTTTGCCTGCTTTAACTGCTACCATATATCATTTGTACGATTGAAGTCCTTTGATAACATCAGTAAGAAGATAATCTGGCAACGCTACACCCTGTTTCTTCGTGGTTGATTCTTTGAATCTTACCATGTTGAGTGTGGGTTCAAGTAGCACGGAGTGATGGTTGGGGTCTTCAAGTCTTTGGGGAATATCTGGATTGGTTTCAAGAATCCTTTTGATCAACAATTTTGTGTATCTAACATAAGGGATCTTGGAGCCAGGCCTTTTCAGGTAAGTCATCATGTCGTCCTAGATCAGAGCTGCAAATTCGATGTGTTTCATGTTAACCATGCCCCAAAAGATTTGAAGTTCCATGAGCTGCAAATTCGATGTGTTTCATGTACAGTGTTCTCCATGGTTGAGGAATATTCTTGAGATCTACTGAGGAGTGTTTTGTGATAACTCCAGCAGCTTTATCATAGCCGATGTCGACCATGAATTGGAGAATGACCTCTTCCGTAGGAGTAGCAGAGAACTCAGTAGGCTCGATAGTTGGAAGAAGAAGAGCAGTCCTTAAATCTGCAGGAGTGATGGTGACTTGTTTGTGGTTAAGCGTCACCGTCACATCACTTTGACCTTTGACCTTTTGTATCGTGTGCCAGAATTGGTGAACATAGATCTCTGGCACAATAGCAGAATTTGTGAGCATGTTCTGGTATGGGTGAGTCTTCAGAATATACACCGCAATCTGACAAGAAGACTCAAAGCAAGTGAAGTTGTCAAAATCAACTCTGGGGTTGTTCTTCCCAATCTTCATTGTGTAACCATTGGGGAAGATGCCTTCCATTGATAGAACATTTGGTGCAACAATGTATTCCATTTGGACATCCATTTCGTGATCTGAAAGATATTTAGCCAAAAGAACCAACATATCGAAAGACATTACGTTAGTCAAAAGTTGATTTTATTGTCTAATTATTGAATAAGTTATGTTGATGAATGTTACGAGTCCAATGTCACTTGTTTGTCCAATAGTCCAAGGTAGTCGTGAAAAGTATCGTGAATTTATTAACTTTTAGTTTTGAAGTCCAAATTTTCACATATTATCACAACATATTCACCATTTAAGATTATTAGTGACATTTTGGTTTCGTGACATTATGATTTATTTGTTTACAAGTTTGTACGCGTAACAATTTACAATTTTGGTTAAAAAAATTAGGCTTAGGCGTAGGAATTGCAAGCTTATGCGTAAACAGTAAACCATACGCGTAGGCATAAGCTTATGCGTAGGATCTTGACTTACGCGTAAGAAATGTTATGCGTAGGAAAAGAGAGCCTTAGGCATAGAGCTTACGCGTAAGCGTATGTGGGAGCTTACGCGTAAGGTTTACTCGTAAGAGTGAACCTTATGCGTAAGACTCACTGTTTACGCATATCCTTCACAGGATACGCGAAGTCCCTTTGTAGAACCTTACGCGTAAAGGTTACGCGTAAGATTACTCTTACGTGTAACATTCTACGCGTAAGATGATCCTTATGCGTAGAAGTCAATGGTTAACCTTGATTCTGAATAATTCACGCATAAAACCTGAAACAAATTCATCATAACACTTTCATTAACTCATTATTCAATCCTTTTCAATTTTCACATGGACACACAATCATACACAGTTACGCGAAAGATTCACATACGCATAACACTTAAACCCTAATCATTCAAATATTACGAGTAAGAAATCTAGCCATAGGATGAGCACCATATTGATTCTGGGATAACTTAGAGGCCTAAGGATATGTTTCCAACAAGTTTTAACATCTAAAACCACACAAATCAAAAATACCCAATTTCATACGAGTACAAACCCTAACTCTCAATTATGCACAATACATGTTTCTAGGTAAGATTTAAGTGTGGAATTGATCAATTAAGCATGTCACAAACTTGTTTAAACCATCTAATTGTCCAGAAACTTTCACACAAGAAAACTCCTAAATCCACGCTTAAACCCTAATGTTTGAAAACGTTTTCTAGGTGGATTTTGGTATTGAAAAAGTTTATAGCATATGATTTTAAACATTTTGACACAAAAATAATCATCAAAAACACCCAATGATGATTTAGTGTTCATACGCATACGCGTAGAACACCAAATCATCCCAAACTTAAAAATTAACTTTTGGTTGTTTATGAGATTAAAAACCATTGTTTATAACAACACCAAGATCATAAAAACAATTACACAATTGAGGATTAAAACACGGATTGGAAGATGGAATATTAGGCGTAGGATTTGGTAGTTGAGATAATAAATGTGAGAATTAAATGTGAAAGTAAGGTTGGTTGAGAGGTTTTGTTAAAAATTAGTTTGAGCTTTTGACAACTTTGGTCCCTCCACCTTAACCCGTTTCATCCAACGCCCATAACTTCCATTTTGGTTACACAATGCATGAATTTTTTGGAAAGAAACTTGACGACACTCCCCCTCGACTTAAGAAATAATGAAATTTTATAAATTTGAGTCCGGGGAGTGTCAATAAACCAGAAATGTGACCACCATTATCAAAGAAACAACCGGAATAAGGTAACATGCAAGTACAAGGTTTTATGAAACAGAAAAATATTTACTTTCTCCCCCTCAACACTTACCGAGAAAATACTGAATTTTGAAAGAGTAAAGTGTAGACGTAAGAATTGTACTTGACATGTTTGAAAGAAATTAGATAGGAGAATATATATATATATATATATATATATATATATATATATATATATATATTGAATTTTATCGATTTTATATTTTTGTATTTTGTTTTTGAAAATATTTACAAAAGAGGTTTTGGTGTTTGACTAGTTTTAAGATTGTTTTAAAAGTTCATCCAGTTTCTCTTGAGTCAAACACCGCATACTAATCCGGTGGACCAACTCAGTAAACCTAGCAGGAGCCAAGGCTTTGGTAAGAAGATCTGCCAGTTGGTATTCAGTACCCACAAAGTATAATTCAACGGTACCCTTTTCCACATGCTCCTTGATGAAATGATATCGAAGATCGATGTGCTTTGATTTTGAATGTTGAACAGAGTTGCACGAGATCGCAATAGCACTTCGATTGTCGCAGTACATCGGGATTCTGTCAAATACGTAACCATAGTCTTTGAGTTGTGTTCTCATCCAAATGACTTGAGCACAACACCCCGACATGGCTACATATTCTGCTTCTGTTGAGGACAACGATGTACAATCCTGCTTCTTCGATTGCCATGACACCAGTTTATTACCAAGAAATTGTAGAGCCCATGAAGTACTTTTCCGAGAATCTAAGCAACCTGCGTGATCAGCATCTGAAAAGGCTATTAGTTCAAAACCAGAATCCTTCGGATACCGGATCCCCAAGTTAATGGTTCCCTTGATGTATCGGAGGATTCTTTTAGCCTCAAAGAGGTGAGTTTCAGTTGGTCTCGACTGATAATGGGAGCGAAGATAATCAACAAAGACAATATCAGGTCTACTGGCTGTTAGATACATGAGAGACCCAATGATACTTCGGTATTTGGTAGGGTCAACAAATTTCCCATGCAAATCAGCGTCCAGTTTCTTGGTATGTGCCATTGGAGTGGCATAGGTGTCACAGTTTTGCATTCCATGTTTGTTTAAAATTTCAAGGGCATATTTGGACTGACTTAGAAAATACCACGGGGTGATTGATGAACTTGAAGTCCTAGAAAGAACGTAAGTTCACCCATCATGGACATTTCAAAATGTTTTTTCATAAGTTTTGAAAAAGCGTTTGAGTATTTTAGATGTGTTGACCCAAAAATGATGTCATCCACATAAATTTGAACGATTAAAATGTGTGCCCCGTGATATTGTATGAAAAGTGTTGGGTCGACCGATCCTTTGACAAATTGGTGAGATAGGAGAAAGGATGATAACTCATCATACCACGCCCGAGGGGCTTGTTTGAGACCGTAGAAAGCCTTGTTCAACTTGTAGACATGGTTCGGGAACTCAGGATAAACGAATCCTTTTGGCTGGCTAACATAGACCGTTTCTTTCAGTTTTCCATTAAGAAAAGCAGTTTTGACGTCCATCTGAAAGACCATGATGTTCATGTGAGCCGCAAACGCCAGAAAAATCCGTACAACCTCAAGACGAGCAACCGGAGCGAATGATTCTTCAAAGTCAATACCCTCTTCCTGTCTATAACCCTTAGCCACCATACATGACTTATTTCTGATTACGGTTCCTTCAAAATCCAATTTGTTTTTCCAAATCCATTTGAGACCAATGACGTAGACTCCTGTTGGTCTTTCAACCAATTCCCATACTTCAAGACGTTTAAACTGATTGAGTTCTTCTTGCATGGATTCAATCCGGTTGTCTTTGGTCATTGCATCTTTAATGTTTTTAGGTTCAGATTGGCAGACAGTGAGAGCATAAATGCAATGTTCACCGTCTGTGTGAAGACGTTATCTAGTTACGACTGGTTGATTCGGGTTACCAATAATGTTCACAAGAGGATGGTCTTTCGTCCAACGATGTGTGGAAGGTTGATGTTGATATACATTCTGCAAATTGGGAGGATGCAAATGGCTTGTGGATGATTCCGCAACATCAGGTGTGGCAGTTTCATTAGCAAACGGATTAAAGAACGCATTTGGATCATAATCTGCAGGTGGGGGTACTTCTTTGTTCGAATATCATCACCGGTTCAAAGATCGTTGGATGCGGTTTGTTCGACCGTTGTTTTAGAATCAACGGTGGTGCTTCCTCAACAGTAGTTATTGTAGCAGTGTATCGTATTGGATTATGATCGTGTTGAGCGCGGAAACATTTGATACATCCGAGCACGTTCATCAATATCATCACTAAATAGAGGAGCAAATAACTGTTCCATTTGACGTCGAGTAAGTTGTAAACTAGGTTCAGCTGATGATGGGGTTTGAGGGAAGTTTAAACGGTTATGACCGGGTTCCAAGCTGTTATGCTCAGAAGCCATTTCTGTAAGCTCATCGAAATTTGCATGAATCGTTTCCATAATCTCCCTTGTACGACGATTCCAGATCCGGTAACCCTTAGAATTTTCACAATATCCAACAAAGACTCCAATGTCCGCTTTGGCTTTGAGCTTACCAAAGGCATCACGATCATTATTTGGATAACAAAGGGATCCAAATACATGAAAGTGTTTGAGATTCGGTTTACGGTTTTGGATAAGCTCATAAGGTGTTTTGTTGTGGCGTTTTGTAATCATTGAACGATTCTGAGTGTAGCATGCAGTTGACACGGCTTCAGCCCACAAGTAATATGGAAGTTTTGCATTTATTAACATCGTTCTTGTAGCTTCCACTAATGTACGGTTTCGTCTTTCAACAACTCCGTTTTGTTCCGGTGTTCGTGCAATTGATGTTTGATGCTCAATTCCCACTTTCTCATAAAAAGCACGAAGGGTTTGATTCACAAATTCAGTTCCTTTGTCTGTTATGATTTGTCTGACTGTGTTCCAGAGCTGAACTTGAATTTTTGTGAGAAAGGTGATGATCATCTGTGGAGCTTGATCTTTACTTCGAAGAAAATAAACCCAAGTCCATCGTGAGTAGTCATCCACAATTACCAAGATGTAGCGTTTGCCATTAATCGTCTGCGACGCATCGGCCACACAAATCCATGTGAAGAAGATGAAGCACATGCTGTGAGCTGTGTTCCACCTTTGAAGAAAAATGAGCACGAGTGCTTTTTCCTTGTTGACAAGCTGAGCATAGGTGATCTTTAGAATACCGAAATCTTGGGAGACCTTCAACAAGTTTGTATCGTGCAAGATTGGTTATGGTTTGAAAGTTTAAATGTGAGAGACGACGGTGCCATAGCCAAGATTTTGTAGATGTTGCCTTTGAAAGTAGACAAATGGGAGATGAAGCAATCATGTCTTTCATTGAGATTGTATAAAGACTTGAATTGCGGGTACCAGACATAAGATCATTTCCTTGTAGATCACGAATGAAACAAGTTTTCTCCCGAAAAGCAACTTCCAAATCTCCATCACAAAATTGACCGACTGAAAAGAGATTGTGACCGAGACCTTCCACATAATAAACTCTGCTAATTTCAATGTTCCCATTGATGTAATCTCCGAAGCCCATGATAGCCGCGAAGTGATCATTCTTGAATCTGACAGTGCCAATGAACTTTGAAACAAAGTTTGATAACAGTTTGAGATTGCCTGTCATATGTCGGGAACGTCCGCTATCAACAACCCAGAGGATGATCTGTATCACCTGCATTACACACACACGACACAGATGGAATAGAAGTAGATGTGGAACCCGAAGAGTTAGAGGGTTCCGAAGCAGTTATAGGTGAAACACACATGTTTATGATTTTAGGTATCCATGTAAATCCAAGTGTATTATGTAACCATTTCTGCCATCTCCAACTAGTCTTAGCTTTGGTCTTAGTGAATGCACTAGGTGATAAGTTCTTCCTAGGAGGTGAAATGGGTTCTAAGGGTACATCAATGTTAAGAGCATGAGCATTAGAAGGCGGTTTACCTAGCACAGACTTAGAAGCATTAGTGGGCCTAGAGGTATTCCGATTTCTATTGTCCCGCTTACGAGATAAGATAGTCTTAACAACACATTTGTCATGACAACCAGAAAACATACTTTTACGACAACCAACACAAGAAGCTTCAAATTTAACAATTAAAGTACTTAACGGTTCAGCATTCGTTACATCACTTTTTCCATTACATTTGGCAGACGCAATATCTAAAGTGGGTAAAACTTGAGTTTTATTCAAAGTCCTAAGGTGTTCTTCTACTTCAGCATTCTTTATTGTTCTTTTCTTACGACGCAACTTCCTATTCTTCCTTGTATTGCTCCTAGGCGGTGAAGTGCGGACGTTGGGAAAAGAGGCAACTATTCCTGTTTCAGTAAAGGGAAGCACATTAGATTCTTGTGGTTTGTCATTAGATTTTCTAGAGTCATTTTGAGTCTGTTTAGGTGCAGTTACTACAGTGTTACTATCCCTATCTTGCTTAAGTTTCACCAACTCTGCTTTTAGATCATGGATTTTGTGTAACAAATCTAGATTTTCAGAACGAGTGAGTCCATTTCGTCGTAAAACATCTTTGGTGTATGTAAGATGATCATCAAGGTCTTTTGACGCTTTAGCACGAGTCTTTTTAAGTAAATCAAATATGACACTATATTCCTTTTTAACTTTTGAAATTTCTTGTTCATATTTTGAGATTTGACACTTCAAAGACACATTTTCATCATCCAGTTGCTCAAGTTTTGGATTAAGAGTTTTGGTATGCAACTGGTGGAGTTTGTTTTGCAAAGCGAGTTCACGATTTTGACAATATTTTTGACACCATTGAAGAAGACGTTTTGCATTTGAAAGCTCATTTAATAATCGCTCATTTTCAACTTTTAAAGAATTGATTCGTGACACAGTATCAGTATTCTCAACATTTGCAACGGAATCAACAGAATCAGCAGAGATATAATCAAATGCATATGCAACATAATGTAATAACACAACATTATTGATATCAGCACATATAACATCTTCCAAGAGTCGATCAACATCTTTTCTTAACATTTTCTTTTTACGTTTAGTATTTTAAATCGATGTTTCTGTTTGTTCGAAAACTCTTTTCATAAGTCCAAGTTCCTTGTGAAAATCTCTTTCCCAATATATTGCACACATTTTCAAATTTTGGACATGTGGTAAAATTCTTTTCTGAAAAATATCTCTTTGGGCTCGCGCTTGAGGCGATTGAAAACGTTCAACTTTTATTTCAGAATTTATTTCAATTTCACGTTTCAAAAGTTTGATGTCCGATAAGAATGTTTCAAAATATTTTATAACTTTGCATTGTTCTGCTAATGGCTTTATTTTACTGAGTGAAGGTAAAGGACCATTAATTTGTGCAGTATTGGAAAGGGACCCTCATTAGAAGACTCAGAATTAGGTGTGATAACCCAAGGTGTGTTAGAAAAATCCTGTTGTGTGACGAAAGTAACGGCTTTTGAATAGTTAAATGGTTTGTTATAAACAACATTTTCTAATTTTGACCGACTCTCGTCTTCTGCATCTAATTCCTCCATGCGATTATATTCAACAACAGTCATAATGGAATCATCAATTATGTGTTCTGCACTGTAAACTTCGTGGATTTGGTTTGAATGCTCTATTTGAAAACTTTGGCTTGTAATCGAAGATTCGGTCCATATACATTTGGATTTGGTTTAAAAGTAAACTTTTGAATAGTTGTGATTGACTCACCATGTTTATAAACAACATTTCAAACTCTTTGATTTTGTTTTGTAAGTCGACAATTTCTTCAAGATAGTCATCTATTCATTTCGTTGAATGCTTTTTGTACTCACAGAACTATTTTTGACAATTTAACAACTCAGACTTGGCTTTGTTAGTTTTCGAAGTGAGAGCGTTAAGTTGTTGTTTATGATCATATTTCAGTTGTTCTGTTTGAGACAACAAAGCATTTTTGGATGCGACTAGATCACGTATCTGTTGTTCTAATGATTTTTCGTTTTGGTAAGATTTAGCAAAAGCGACTTCAAAACCTTTTTCACGTTTTTTCTTGAGTTTGAAAAATGTTGAGTTGATACTTTAAGCATTCATTATCCTTAGTTAAAAGTGCATTTTTATCTTTTAATTGCTGATTGATGTTACGACATGTTTCCATTTGGGATTTTTGGTCGTTAAGTAAGGTCATGAGCTCAATATCTAGATTAGACGAAAGAGCAGCTTGTTCAACGTGAGTCTCAACATGATCATTATTTAGATCCTCAAATATAACCACGGAGTCAACTTGATTATCAGTGTTAACCATAAGGTCATCTTGATCGTCAAATATAACTACGGGATCTATTTGATGATCATCGGAATGAGATGTTGAAGGCTCATGTTGAACATTCTGATCCTTGTCTGATGCGATGTTGGCGGAGATATCGATCAGAATGAATATAGTTTGATCCGCACTGAGACAAGCCGTCAGTGTCATACATTGGGCCTGTGTCACTCATGTAGAGTTCTTGCATGTTTGCCATTAACATCACAGCTGCATTAGCCTACAAGTCCTCCATATCATCATCTGATTCTGCATTGGCCATAAAGCTGTGTTCCTTGTTGGCAAGAGTTCCACCAGCTTCATCCTTGAGAGCCAAGAGTAAAGCCTCCTTGTGATAAGCGCTGCCTCTTGTTCTCGGCTTTGGGCATGCATTAGCCAGATGACCCTTCTCATTACAATTATAACAACGAAGACCATTAACCTCATTATGATAATTACACTGTTCAACCACTTGAGCCCTTTGTTGTTGAGGGGCACCCATGTTATTCCTTCCCATTGGATTAAACCTTTGACCACCGCCCATCTGACGAACATTACCACGATTCTGAACTTCAACACCTCCATTGTGAACAACAGCCTGATTCCTTGTGTTTGATGAGGTACGAATGCGATTGTTGGATTTGTTTGAATATTGGCCGAAGGCTCTAGCAATCATGACAAACCCTTGCTGCAATGCATCGAAAGCTTCTGTATCCTCATTAGATTCAATGTAAAGTGCTTGATCATTGTTGTTATTGTTGTATGGAACCAATTGAGTTTCTTGAGATTGGTGCTGTGACGGATCATATGGTGTAATTGTTGCAGTTGGTTGTGGAGGATTTGTGAAGGTTGTTGGCAAATTCGGGAATTGAGGATAGCATACTTGAGCCCACAAAGCTAATTGTTGATTATCCGGAAGTGAATCTGAGACAGGAAGGCCACGGATAACCCTTTCTTTGTCAACTTCTTTTTGGTGGGGCTTCAAATAGTCATACAACAATCCGTATGTAGCATGATGAAGATTCTTTGCTTGACGGATGAAAATGACATACTTTTCCCAATCAGGACCAAGACTACTCAGGAACTTAGTGTTGACAGCAATTCTTGGCATAATGATGTTATGTTTGTCTAAGTCATTGATGATATCTGAAAATCGATGATGATATGACTCTAATGTCTCCCCTGGTTCAATCATGAAGTGTTCATAAGCCAAGTAGATTTTGGATTCCATGTCTTCTTGATTGAGTTCTGTGCCTTCCATGAGAAGATGAATATGCTCCCACATTGCTTTAGCAGTCTTTTGAGCATCAACACTTCGAAGTATCAGATTAGGTTATCCCAAAAGGATGTATTGCATTGCCATTTCACCGGCTTCAAAGTGTAGAAGTTGATCAGTAGTGAGTTCATTAAGACTGACAACGTTGGTGACATCACCTCTTGGTGGATTAGCATTTGGATCTCCGAGTGTAGTGATAGTAGGCATCTGAAATGGACCTTCCAGGATGACCTTCTTCATGAACTTTTCATGTGGCTTCTTTAGATCACAAAACCTAAAGAACCTTATCACCCATTGATCGTAGTTTCCGGGAGTGAGCATTGAAGGTCTATCAAATGATCCAGCCTCATGAATGGATTGTTGGCTACTTAAAGCTTCACACATCTTTGCAAACCAAGACGGTTCCTTCATAGTATTCCTGGAAGGATGTTGATTATTAAAGTTTGTGTAAGGTTGTACTTGAAGACTAGGTGGTGGTTGAATCATTTGTGGTTGAATTGCTCCTTGAGGAAATTGTTGTTGAAGTTGATGTTGTTGTAGTTGTTGATAAAATTGTTGTTGTTGATGGAGTTGTTGTTGTTGTTGTTGTTGTTGAGGATACACATGAGGGAAGTAGCTAGAGTATGGTGGTTGAGACATCTTGAAACTTGTGTTAAAAAATGGATCTTTGTAGTCGAATGAAGCTTTGTTGATGAAGTATCCTTAGGCGTAGAAAACAGCTTAAGCGTAGAGAAACCTTATGCGTAAAACCAATCCTTACGCGTAAAGAGTGAACTTACGCGTAGTGATAGCTTAAGCGTAAGCTTGAGGAAAAACTTAGCTTATGCGTAAACAAAGGCTTAGAAGTAGAATTCTTAAGCGTAAGTTAGCTTAGGCGTAAGACTGTGCTTATGCGTAAGTTTATGCTTAGGCAGAAAGAAATTCTACGCGTAAGTACTTTGCTTAGGCATAAAACTAGGGTTTTATCCCAAAAATCCTTTACATTTATCCAGTGTAGAAGATATCCAAAGTCGAAGTGTTTTCAGGCTTATCCAAGCAAGAAAACACGGAGTAAACCAAGAACACTGAAGATCAAACCTTATGGAGCTTACGCGTAAGATTAGGGTTTTCTTATGCGTAAGATAAGTCAAATGTTGCCAAAACTGAGATTTCTGCCCAAAAGTGTTTCTAAACCTGATTTTTGTGATGAAACAACTT
The DNA here is from genome assembly GCA_910596185.1 of Chrysanthemum makinoi. NCBI lineage: Eukaryota > Viridiplantae > Streptophyta > Magnoliopsida > Asterales > Asteraceae > Chrysanthemum > Chrysanthemum makinoi. Next base: position 90,724,044 of record OU343224.1, read on the forward strand.
CAATATCACCAAAATAACACAAAAGTGTGAAACTTGATGATCCAAAACTTTTATACACCTTATGCGTAAAACATACCACACGTATCAAACCAAGCTTAAAACCAAAGAAATACACATAAAGTTTCAAACTTTTTGCCAAAAACTTAAACTTTAACACCAAATAACCTTTAAAGTACAAGAATCTTGAGTTTTAAAGTGTAAAAATTTGAGCTTTTTGTGTGTGAAAGTTTATAAATCGAGAGTTACGCGTATAACCAAAAAGCACTTCAAAAATAAACTGTTTCACCCAACTATTTGACGAATGATACCACTGTTAGGTTCCCATTTATGTAAGACAAGCATCAATATGAAGAAATACGGTGAAGAAGGATCGAATGAACACACACACACTTATACGAATGACTATGTGAAATAATAAGCTTAGGATAAATGTGAAAGTGAACAACCAACTCTCAAATGAGAGTTACAAGATTATTTATAGGGAGGGAGCTAGGGAAACACACAAGCTCCCTTCCTTTCTTATTGGGCTTGGGCCAAGGCTTATGGGCTTTCTACATAAGCCTTGCCTTAAGTACTAACATAAAAGCCATAATTAAGCTAACTATTACATATTAATTACTAACACTTGTAATCTAGTTTAGGAGTGATTCCAACATATAGAAAACACATAAACATCATCAAAGCATGTATCGGAAGTAATAGGAATAATACTTGTAAATTAATTAACCGAAATAAAAGAATATGCGTACCTTTTCTCAATCAATGCAATTAGGGTTTATGAAAAACCCCAAATTAAGATCAAGAACCAAGAAACCCTAAACCCTAATAAATTAGGGTTTAACAAATTCGACTACACCAAAATTTGAATACCCAAGGTATACAAACACAAGTGTATTTGCTCTTCGTTCTTGTACACACGTATTAGTAGCGAATCAATGAGAAAAGCTAGGTTCTTGAATCACAAATAAACCAAACACTTGTATTGAGCAATGGAAAATCGATCCCTAGGTGTTAGGGATATATGGTCGATCGTCCAAGGCACAAGGGGAGGAGAGGAGAAGAAGTTAGGGTTCTTTGGTGATCCAAGATTAGATTTAATGAATACAAGGGGTTTGTATTTATACACATCTAAACTTGATGACCAAGTAATGGATCCCTTGGGCTTTTGGAACCCACGACCGGCCTAGAGAACCCAAAGGGGTTCTAGATCCTTCTTGTCCACGTTTTCCATGTTTATTCCTTTAATGTTACATTTAACGACCGTTAGTCCAAACTCGTTAAATATTAACATTCGTTAAGTGTTTATTTCGTGACTAAATAATTAATAATAACATTTATATATTAATTATTCTAAACATCAATTCTCATACTTAATGTGTGCAATCCCGAAGTCTCGAGTTCGATTCCGGTCATACGTATATTAATTTATATCCATAACCTTTCAGCTCCCACTTGGATATATCTTAATATAGTAATGACATTGGTTTAGTCTAGCTTAACACGCCAATGCCCCCAGATTTGAACCGAGTGTGGTTCCAAAAAAACCATTTTAATGATTCATCATTAATACTTATCCTTTTACTTCTAATACTTCATTAACTGTGAATATGGATCGAGTCATTTCACAAGTTAATATTTTGTTTCTCGTTATATCTGATTGAACAAGATTACCAAATAATCTGAACGTATTCCAGATAGATCTTGGGTAAGGCCTTACAAACATCTTGTCAACCCTACGAGAGGCCCAAACAGTATTATGCTTTGAAACAAATTCAAAGGAGCAAATTCTCTTGACTACAAGCAAATCTCATGAACTTTGCAACACTTCTGAAAATAGCCCTTATAACCACCTTTTACGGATAGCATTAGACTATTTCACACAAGTGTACTACATTCATAACAGTTATTTGTTATCTCAAGTCTGAGGATAAATATCCATGATTTACTTAATGACAAAGATCCATAAAGTATAATCATGTTAAGTTGGGATCTATCATATATTCAATTCATTGAATATCATGTGAATTTGGCATGTCCCACGCATCAATATACTTAAAGTATATTCTACCAAAACTCAGATTTGTTTTAATTCAATGACATTCCCACATCATTGATCGACAACGGACTTTTAGAATAACATAAGTTATTCACGGATTAAACATGCAAATATAGGATATAATATTAAGAAAATGAAAAATAAACATAACCAATATTTTATTTCATTTAAATAATATTTGTTCAAAACATCCCTTATCCAAATACTAAATAGATCAATGCATGATAATACTTGTTAATGAATTATGCCTCAAGTAATGACAATCATACTTGTTGACAAGGCATAACTTTAACTAACTTTGATCTATCGGAATTTTGAGAATACTTATTTCAAGAATTCAACTAGTGAAGTTCTTGTATGTGTGCATTCAAAATATCTTGATATCGCCACATAATATTTCATAAAGTGTGTGACATCCTCAACCACCAATTTATGACAATCAAACTTCTAAACATTTTAAAGTTTAAAGTATTCTTATTCTTTATTGTATAATTAAACTATGCTCTTAGTTGAGCACAACTAGTTCACATGGCCATTTACAAGGATGAAATCCTCCCATGACTAGTATTGAGTGTCATCTCAATTAAACCAGCATCATTGTATACAAACAACAATATGCTCCGTAAACTTCAATATCTACAGTGTAATGTTTGATGCCTTCCAAAACTTTCAAGTTTGTTGGCTATGACAATTACGCAACAATTTATGTATTGCTCATCCATAGAATTTTGAGAGCAACTCCAGGCTGAGGAATGTAATTCTAAATTCAAACATATTCCATTAGAATATTCATTACACTAGTTATCTAATAACTTCATTAGATATCAATGTTGTCAAATCATCTTGCCTTCAAGCATGATACAACAATAACATGATGTACATGAAAAATCCTTGTGTCAAACTAAGATTTCATTCATGTTCTACATATCCATTTTCCAAATGATATATCATGTTCTATTAGACTCATTTATTTACTGCACATGTTTATTAATAATAAACATTTATTCCAAGGTTGTTTGTCTTATTTTCAAAATCTTTCAAGTGAAGTTCCATTCCAAACTAAAAATTAACATTTAGCTTAGATGGAATGTTACTACCCACAACATATAAGATTTAAAGAAAATAAACATAATACTCCCACTAGCTTTCAGGAATATTTAGAAATTATCTTATTTTAATTTTAAACCAAAAATTGGATTTAATAGTTAAACATAAGAATCATCTCCTAGATGTATGCATATATCCATTTTTGGATTCTTGCAGTTTGTACATTTCCAAAGATTATGTGAATTCATAAAACTCCTTTGTATTACTTATCGTCCTCGCAAAAGCAATCACACAAGAAAGAGTTTTAATATTCCATTGTCATTTTTCATATCAATGAAAATAAGTATGACAATTATAATCATTATATATTTAATGTGCCGAGGAAAGAATATTCAATCACAGTTAATTGCTTAAGTGTGATTAATAATCTTGTCACAAGTCATGCATTAAATACATGTACAGTTTTGTCCATATGATTTATACACAAAGATTTAAACCACTAGGGTTTTCCTTCTTTTTGAAGAAACTCATCTTCATTAAGATAAACCAAATTTCCAAAGTTGATTATCTTTTTGGACAACATCTTAACATTCATAGTATGAATAATTTACCACAATTCAATATTAGGTAATATATCATTATGATTAACAGGTTTTCCATGATCATGTAATTCATGTTTCTCATCATATCAAATATTGAGATATCCTTGCGGATCTATGAATGAGAATTCCATCATCTTGAGGTCTATCATTTTCATGTTTAGCCTCATCATGTTATTCACTAGTGTGTTTTAGAAGATTATGTGTTTTGTAATTGTAATTTAATCTCTTCAAGAGCTAAACAAAACTCCCACTTACTTTTGTAATTTAAAGACTATCTATAAACACTTCAGCAATTATAACAACACTAAATTGTTTTCTTTGGGGATATTACAAAACACATTGACAGTTCGTAAATCTTGTTCGTTAATAACCTACTCCATAAGTAGTTTTAACAAATCAGAACTTCAACATAAGACTTAATGTGATTCATCACATTCCATACTAAAATGGTGTCTTATTAATCTTCTAGGTTTTGAGTTTTATTAAGTATATCCAATCAATACCCAATTTCTAACCTTGATAACTTTTGGAAGAAAAGAGGATATAGTTATCTTGAATCAAACAATATGACAAAAGTTTGATTCTTCTAACTGAACATACCATATACATACAATATTTCATTAGAATTAATATTGTAAGACAATCTAACAATATGTAAGATAAACTTATTCCTTTTGGCCTACCTATTTACCAACTAAGTCAACTTAATGGTATAATAAAATATTCAAGCCAATTGCATGTTTTATAACATAAGTATTCTTTGACCAAATCAAAAAACATAACAGTTATAATATCTTACTTTATATTATAAGTCTTTAAAATACTTCATGTTTTTGAGTTATAATTTAAAGTTATTATGAACACCACGCCATGGTTTCAATTAATTAATTTTCAAGTTAATAAACTATTTATGTCATTCCAAGAATACACAAATATTTAAAGTAGCATTAGATTACTTTATTTTAATTATGTCATCCCTTGAAGTGTCCAACTTAAGAAACTGCAAAAGCATCCACGCCCGATCCCACGACAAGTGGAGATTTACCTTGAGATTACAATCTAGCCAAGATCTCACTTAACCTAAAATGTAACTTCAAGTGTTTCTATAATTTGAATGACATAAGACATAAAAGTAGTCTATGCTATAATCTTGATGCATGTTCTTTAAACAATACAATCTTATTAGAACGTTAATCTCTTACCTTACGATCAAGAGAATCTATTAATCATATTTGTATGTGTTGTTCATTTGCACACAATAAATACTTCTCCCACTTGTGCATAGAACAACATCATATAGTAGATAAACACCATGACATTCGTTTGTTTATGTGAGCAATATAATAGTGTCATAGATATATAAGCATTACAAGTAGATGTAGGAGCACTTAATTATCAAGGAAACGTTCATGACTATCCTTGAGAATATGAATGTCTATATGTTTGAACATAATGTATTATTTCAAAAAAATCTAGAAATAATCTGAGTTACTACTAAGATAATAAATCTTGTAACTCCCACTGAATTAGACAACGTTACAATAATGTCTTATTCAGTAATACACCATACTCCCACTGGATTTGACAACATTGTAAATGTTTCATTAACCAGTGAAAATAGCATGTTATTACGTTGTTACCCCTTTTAAAGACCATTCGTAACAATTACTTAGGTACTAAAAGAGTGTATTCTACTATGTAGATGATGAATCATCTATCAATGCTATTAACTTGAAAAATTGAGCATGCAATTTCTTCCTTAATAGGTCTACTATCCCCACAATGGTGTGTAGCACTTTTAATTGGTCAAAGCAAAACACTAGATAAACTATACTAGTTTGTCTTTTACCAATTTTGCGGTAATTAGTCTAGCTTCTAATTTAATAACTCATAAAATGTCAAACATGTTTTCTAGTTAACCAAAATGTCATATAAGAATTCAATCACCAATAGAGGGTAATGAAATCTCTTAAGGAAAATATGGTGTGCAATTTTCTTAACTATGAAAGTTGCTATGAGTTATATTAGAATTTAGACAATTCTAATGTTCCAAACATACCTTTCTCAATCATGAAAAGGAATAGGATTGAGTCTCACTCTTCTTCCATGGAAAAGAGTCTATGTTTGTCTTTTTCGTAAATTTTTCTTGATCAAACATTTATTTGAAAACAGAACTAGATCAATTTATCAAAGTCCAAACCACGTTTACGGTTTAGTGTTGCATTAATACAATCAAAAGAATGAACAAAATTCAATTTTTAGTATTTTCGATAATTAAATCTTTCAAGAAAATAAAATACCCTTAGGTCAATATTCATATTAACCATAGAATTTTTCTTGAATCTAGGACCCTCATTATCATAGTTTCACCACATCAGTTGATCTGCTAGTGATGAAAGTATATAATATGTAATTGTCGAAGAACAATAATTGACAAACAAGTTTTCAATTCCTAGAAAATATGGGATTTACAATTTTGCCAAACAATTATGCAAAACGTAAGCATGTTTTATCCCATCTTATGCCTTAAGTTATAGGTCTCATTAACTAACTTAATTAAGTTGTCTAATTTAGAAACTGCAAATTATTTAAGCTGAGGTCTCACACAACATAAAGATTCACCTTGTTATTGTAATCTAGTTCAAGGTCCCACATAACGTAAATTACAACTTCAAGTGTTTCATATCATTAGATGGCATAAACTTAAATTTTAAAGGGTACAATTTTTTATGTGTAATCAAAACTTATGTATGAAGAAGCATGCATACATCTTCATAACATAAATTTTTTCAAAACCTTACTCATAGTTTTAAATTGCTAAGATTAAATTGTACAAAGTTTTAATCGATGCGTTGAGAAACTTACAACTTTGCACTAAGATGCTTCGTACATAGAATAGTTATACTAGGTAGCTCCAAATATAACTCACAAAGTGACAGAGAACCTGGTCAGCGCGAAACATATTATGAATAACCCTTCTTCTTTTGAGTCACAATTTAATGTCGAACCCTCCTTAAACCACTCACACAGTTTGTTATAATGGGTGAGCCGTTCTAACCATTTAGTACAGTCGCATCAGTCGATTAAAAGTTCAAGATTTAATACTTAGAAAACAAATCAAATTTCGCCACTATTTAGTCCATTTAATTTTCTATTCTCAAAAAACCCTTTTTGCTTACAAACGTGTTATACAATATAAACAAAAGGCACTTTAACAAAAATTAAAACGAACTCAAATAATATACATATAACTTAACAATTAACATATGTAAAAATAATTATCCACATGCATAATTTGTTCGATAAAACCTAATAAACAATTCTAGGCGTAAAACCATGCATATATTAACTAGGGCTTTCACCTACCAGTGCAAGTGTGTTAGGATCCAAATATTATTGTGTTTGATGATTCGGGTGGTCTTGGATGATGAAAATACATGTTATACATTTTAGAGAGAGAAAGTAGAGAGATGGTGTTCTTGGTAGAGAGTTGCTTCTATAAAAATGAAAGGTTAGATTGCCAAGCCACACCCCTTCCATGGATGGAAGGGGTATTTATACTTACAAACTACACGACCTCCTATCGCCTGTGGATCGTATACAGGGGTAAAGACCGTCCTTCCTCCACGGAGTTGCTCTAAACTAAACTACGCTACAATACTAACAAATAAACTACTTAATAACGTAACAAACGACACGTCTACGAGCTAACATATGCTAGACTTATAATTGGGGTGACCGACACTTTAACATGGAATTTTCTAATTCCTAACAATCTCCCCCTAAGGGAGGTCACCCCATGAAATAAATTTTGCATCCTAGCATTCTATCTTTGTCTTTAGTTCTTGAGCTCGTAGACTTGAATTCTTCAACATCTGCATCTTTGTGCTTTTGTAGCGATTCTTTAAAGTCCGCATTGAATTGTACTTTAGTGGAGGCCTTTAACTGATCCACATCTTTGATGATCTTCGAGCTTTCATTGAGATCATCAGCCACAGTAAATCTCTGGATCACCCTTTGTTGTGTTGCCATCATGTGAAGTTGTGACTTTCGGACCGACATGCTCACACTTTTGAATCATGACATCTTTCCATCGGAGTAGCGGAAGCCTTATCGGTTCATGATATTTGCAAAGCGAAGCATAGTATGAAATATCGAGCGATTATGTAGATATGCACCAGTCATGATTTCTTCAAATTAAGAGAGGATGATGTGAGCATGCGGCTTTGGAATGACTCCTCAATTCGATCACCGCAACCGCCCAAATGTACCTAAAAACAACAGTTAGCAATAAAACACACGAAAGTGTCTTTGATCACTTTCGTTGAATTGAGGTACACGCCCACGGTTCCTCGTTGATCAGCAAAGTACGCCTGTGATCGTAGGATTCGAAGAATCTCCTTGACAGGGTTTCGCAATGTTCTAGCCGTTCTCAAACCGAACGTCTCAAAGAAGACAACACGGAGTGAGTGACCCAATAATTGAGATTCACTGATTGATAGAAAATGATTTGAAAACAATCGCGTATTGCTTAAAGAAAGAGTTTTGCAATATGACGAAGGTTTTATGAGAAACATCAATTTTCAATCAAAATACTTTTTGTATTAGAGAATGAGTACACATTCGACGTGCTAGCGAAAAGAAGAGATTCGCACATCGAACGGTTTTTCTAAAAGTATTTTTCAATCAGAGATACTTTTGAATTTGAAATGAATACACATTCGACGTGCTAGAGAAAAGAAGGTTTGCACATCGAACGGTTTTTCCAAAAGTATTCGTCAATTCCATTCCTGGACCAAGGTTGATTCACGAATGAATCGCCCCATCGTTTCTGTCCAGTTGTCACAAGTTTGATCTTTAGAAAAGATTTCACATGTCACCTACCAGGAGCTTGTTTGATGTTGACTCAGAAGGCTTTCCATCTTCATTGTGAATATGTATGCATATCACTCAGATGTTCTGGCAATACCACAAGGATAATGCGTAGGACTCTTAATATATACTTACTTTCCACATTATGTGAAACAGCAAGTCTTCAAGAATATGTGTCCTAATGAGATATTGTGGATGATCTCTTGGCTCTAGACTCAATCGTGCACATTTGGTTCCTATGCCGGAGACTAGGGAGGGGGTCTCCTTCTTCAATATCAACAATCTCTAAGAGAAAGTCAATAGATTATGTCGGTTCCCCGTGAGAATGAAACAAGCCCTTTTTAGAGGAACTTGAGTAGCTTGGAAAGTTGAAGTGCAGTGCATCACTGGGTCCATGATGTCTTGTCTTCAATACCAGTGTTACCTTAGTAAACACCAGTAGCATATGTATTGAACCCGGTTTCTGCCCTAAGGTTGAATTATTGGAGGGCTATTTCTTTTCACCCTTTTCACATTCAATTCTTTTTCATTCTTCAACCCCTTCAGTGCTTACCGAGACTTCATTACTAGAACCTTGTTGGGTTTATTCCAGACTAGCTCTGTCTCAGTCCTCACTCTTCCCATATTCTCATTTTTCTCCTTTTTTCATCATACCTAAGGACTTCTACACTATCTAGTGGATTGTCCCTCGGTAGATCCCTCCGGCTCTGGCGGATCGTGGGAACTAATACCTAACCTAACCATCCTTATAACACCATGCATAATGTAAATTGGTCGGTCTTTTGGTACAGTTCATTCTTCCTTAAAATCAATTGAAAAATCATTTGGAAAAACAATCAAGGTACTTGTGATACGAGATCAAAGCATTTTGTACCTTAATAGTTTTGATCATTTAGAAAACCTCCCCTCAACATGTGCATATGATTTAGAAATTGTTCAGCACAAGGAGGCAAGAGGACTTTGAAATATTTTCTTTGATCACAATTTTCATACGAAAAAGCCATTTGATTTTCATGGTAAAATTCTCCCCCTCAATATGTCCATAGGATATTTAAAATCATTTTATCACATAGAGGCAAGAGTTCTTTTGAAGTACATCCACGATCACAAAAGCCATTAAGAAACCATTTGAAAACTCAATCAAGGTACTTTATAATTCTCTTTAAAAAGCTTTTGTACCTCGATAGTTATGCTCCCCCTCAATATGTGCTTCTAGATTCGAAAGCGTTTAGCACATATGAGAGAGCAGCCTGCACAATTTCATCAAATCGATCACCTTTTATCAAATTTCATTATTAAATCACAAATTCTCCCCCGATCAAAAATATCAAACCCTTTGAGATTTTGGATCCCAAGTGATTTAATACGGTTTAGAAAACATGGGAGAATATGTGGCCTGGTTTAAATACTCATCATGTTTTTGGATAAATCCTCCTCCTCAACATGTGCATTGTGTATTTGAAATCGTTTGGCACATGGAGGCAGGAGTGCCTTTGAAGGACTAAAACCAATTCCATTAAAACAGATTTGAGATTTAAATCACGATCTCTCCCGCGATCAAAATTTTCAAACCATTTGAGATTTGTAATCCCAAAAGATTTAAATTATTTAGAAAATTTTAGGGGAAAGACGTGACAAGATTTAATTCTGAAAGATGACAGATAGGAACAGTTTTAAGACATTAAAGATTGTTAGTGTCAGGTATGATAGTTTTAAGAGACCTTTTAAGTAAAATAAAATTTTTTCACAATCAAACAAGAACAGAAAAAAATTTCATTTTGACAGATCTTTGAGTTTTAAAGAAAAGCATACCATGACATAACATTAAATCTTTAGATCACCACATTTTAGTGTACAAACGGACTTTTATGAAGAAATATCGTTTGAAAATATATAATTTGAAATCACTCTCCCCCTCAATCCATGACAGAAGTCAATAATTGAGTGACTTAGGTTTTGATAAAAGAAGTCCGGTGATTTTCAAAATTTAGTCCAATTAATTTTCAAAACAATATTTTCCATTTTCAAAACAATTTAATCAGATTATATCAAAATTGTTTAAAAATGGTATCCTGCACAAAGATACGTTAGGTGGTTGAGAAGCTTCGTTGTTGCTTTGTAGGGTTTGGAAGAAAAACCGTCTGCTAATGCAGTGAGACTTCTTCTTACGTTGCATTTTGAATGCCAACTGAGGTCAAATTAAGCTCGGTTTCTTCAATCACTTAGAAGAAAACCATCTCACGATGCAAGGAGACCTCTTACGTTTCACTTATGCCAACTCTCCATAGAAGTCCAATTAAGCTCCGTTTCTTCATTTGTCAACCCAAGATATAGTTACCCTTTCCTTTCGGCATCCAATCGTCTTCAATCGTGGGATCCGGATCGGGAACATTCTTATATACCAATATACCTGCATACGTTAGTGAACACACACATAGATATATGGTGGTCGACATCACCCAAACAACAATCGACTAATAAAAGTCAATTCAACATATCAATCAGATCATATAAGGTATGGGAATAATGTGTTAATCAATCTATAATCATCGAAACTTAACAGTCACATCCTAGAAACCTAGTCCTTCAACATAGGCAATTATATTTTACAGATAAGCACGTAGGATGATTAAGAAAGTACGTTAGATGATGTAAATTTGAAAAACATTCTCCCTCTCAATCAATGACTTATTTTACTCAAAGTTAAAAAGCGCTGAAGTCATTGATTGAGTTTTCAATTTTTCCTAAAACTATGAACTGATTGTTTTAAAGCAACTCAATTTCCACCATTTTTGAAAACAACAAATATTTTTCTGAAGAATTTATAGACGGAAAAACATTTGTGTAGGAACAGCAGTCCTTCGACATACTTTCCTCAAATAGTTTTAGGATAAGTGCACGATATTTTTGAAAATTTGTTTAGCGTAGCACTTTCCTTTCTTTAAAGAGCGGGTTGCTATCAGAAATAATAGCAAGCCATAATTTTAAGAACGGGTTACAGTCTGAAGTAACTGCAAGCCATCATTTGACGCCCGGGTTACAATCTAAAATAACTGTAAGCCATTGTTTGTGACATGTTTTGGAAAAAGAATATTTACACCTCCTGCTCGAACTTCATCTATGGTCCCGTGCCATTATTGAATGACATTTCTAAGACCGTAGATGTTATCGATACCAGAAGACATGTCATGAGAAAACATATTTTTGGTCTTTTTCAAATTTTCTAATTTTTTTTTTTTTTTTTTTTTATAATATTTTATTTTGTTTTGCTGGTTTTATATTTTTGTATTTTGTTTTTGATAAATATTTACACAGATAGAATAGATGATATAGTTTAAGAAAGATGATGATACGAGTACCGAGATAAGGATATCGAGCAGCACGTCGTAGAAGATAGAAGTCATCAACTCTTAAACATTCACCACCAAAGCTTCCAGGGCTCTTGAATCGAAGAAATTGAACCATCTGAAAGTGAGACTTTGGCAGCTTCCCCCCAAACCGAAAATCCTTTAGCTAAGCAGATTCGAAGCTCTATTTCAAGCTTGCCTTAGCCAGGTGCACAGAGAAGCACACCATTATCATAAATCCCGCTGCTCCTTTCAAGAATAATCACCGTGATTCTTAGTTCGAGGTTATATCATCAACAAGAAGAACAACACCGTATCATCCCACACATAAATAATCTTCTCAAATTTCCATTTCGACTGAAGTCTGAAGCGATCCATTCCAAAAGGTGTCAAGAGAACACTTCCCCCACGTAGTTGAGTTGATGAAGTCAGTCTCTTTGTATAATGCTCAAGAACTCTCCCGAATACACTTCATGAGGGGAATGAAGAACACCTTCCCATGTTCACATTTTTCTTCCCTGATGAACGTGTATGAAGCTCAAGAACCCGAAGTACACCAATATCCAAGAACTCTCCCGAATACACATCATGAGGGGAATGAAAACACCTCCCCATGTTCACATTTTTCTTCCCTGATGATCGTGTATGAAGCTCAAGTATCCGAAGTATACCAATACACAAGGAATGAATAACCGATAACATTGAAGAAGCAGCCAAGTCATCGATTATCTCTGCAGATGACAATCTCTGCGGATGTCAACTCCAGAATAAGTGATTATATCTCTGAATCACCGATTAAGCACTCAAGTGAAACAGCCGAGCATCCCCAATGTACACAATCTCTCTCCCCTGATCATTGCGATACCATCGAAATCACCACACACTAGTGTACTTCTTTTATCTTCAGAAACTTTCTCTAACATCACTTCCGCCATGTAGTTGAAATACTAACACTAAACGCCTTGATGAGTAAAGACTTGAGTTTCTCTGCGGTCATGACATTTGTTTTCCCGGGATATCTTCAATCACTTAGAAGAATTAAGTTCATCAAGTTTACTCGTCATGAGTCAAACCTTGAGTTTCTCTGCGGTAATAACATTTGTCTTCCGGGGATATCTTCAATTACTTAGAAGTATTAAGTTCATCAAGTTTACTCGCTTTAGGTGCTTGTCTCCTTACGCCTTTGCCGTTTTTGACACTTCAGAATCAGCAACTCTTTAAATGCCCAAATACTTGAAATTTGTTGAGAAGATTGCATGAATTCTTTGTGAGAATCAACATGCTGAATAATGTGAGCAAGTCTAATTGGGATTAAATTCGACATATCACGTTCCCCCAATTAGTGCTCTCCCCAAGACCGACAATCTTTTTGATAACAACCCAGATTAAGAAGAAGTCTTTAGATCGTTAAATGCAACTCGTCTTTAGTCTTCTAACATGTAGCAGAAAATGTAGAACAGACTGTAGACTCGACCTTCTTCAAGATTGTCCAGTTGGGGATTAAATAGTTCACATCTTCGACTCACCAAAACACAAGAACATCACCAAAAAGCATCCCAATTAACTTACATCTTGCAAATCCCTTAACTAAAATCCCTCCCAATCAAACAAGAACAGAAAGATGTTCATCAAGGAAATCAGAATCACCCAAAACACACGAAATGGTAACACCAAGCAAACAATCACATCAAACAAGAACGAAGGTTGTTCGAATCATCATGTTGATGTACACGTGAAGCATTAACCAGAAGCACTTTGTCAATAAACTCATATCAGCTTGTGAAGATGTCAACCAATGGCTCTTAGAAGAGAAAAACTCCATGTGAAGATGACCCGATAAGAAGAAGCTCGGTTCTTACATGAGTTTAGAGTCGTATGACCATTTATCAATCAACCAACAATGCACCTCAAGAATTCACACTTCTTCTCCCCCTCAAGAATTGCATACGGAGATGCCATTCTTGACTAAATAAGTGAAAATCATTCGAATGTTCTATTCACACTTCTCTCCCGCAAAATCAGCACATGATGTCGCCATCTTCATTATAATCGAGCAAGTGGAATGAGAAAACAATCAGTGGTAGCCCGGTTCACTTGATGACTGATAGCGCATGGAAAAAGCATGAAGCATGTTGACGAGAATGGTCATAATAAGAAGATTTCTCATCTTTCGAAGATAAAGCGCACTGAAACGTACACTTTTCTTTTCTTTAGAGAACGAGGCTTGAACTGTTGTGTTCAAACGTCATAAGAAGATTTCTCTTCTTTGGAAGATAATGCGCACTGAAACGTACACATTTCTTTTCTTTGGAGTACGAGGCCTGAACTGATGTGAACAGACGTCATGAGAAGATTTCTCTTCTTTTGAAGATAAAGCGCACTGAAACGTACACTTTTCTTTTCTTTAGAGTACGAGGCATGAACTGTTGTGTTCATACGTCATAAGAAGATTTCTCTTCTTCATAAGATAAAGCGCACTGAAACGTACACTTTTCTTTTCTTTAGAGTACGAGGCATGAACTGTTGTGTTCATACGTCATAATCTCTCTCTTTTCAATATCTCTTTTGGCAAAACATGTAATCAACCCCATTATCATTCTGTAGGCTCTTTGTCGTGACAACTGATGGAGAAAACCCAATATGATGAATTTGACCCTGAAGTAAACTAACCCGAACTCATGACTTATACTTGCACATATGTAACAAAGTGCGGTGCCGATTTCCATTAGCATCTCTAAGTACTCTATACTCTTCATCCAACCAACCATCAAGTAATAGACGTACTTTACCTCTTGAAAATCCACAATTGAATGTGACACTGAGCACTACAACGTAACTCCTTAAAGTGATAGTTATTTTGAGATGATAAGAGCCCAATTCCCCCAAGTGGTAAAAGAAAAGGTAAAAGACACCCAACAAAAACTAGATTTCCAAGTCTTCATTTTTATTAATAAGCTCGAGCAAGGATCATGAAGAATCTTCATCCAACCATCCCCGATATCTTCATATACTAAGTACACTTGCCCGTGATAATTCACTTCAACCTCAAATAAATAATAGTGAATTAACTCCGTTGTCACATCTTCTAATTAAAAGCTCAAATCTAGCCTTCTTTGACATTTAAACGAACTTTGATAATGGCTTCATCCCAACCATGGTTAAGAGCACATTACCCCGTAAAACCATGTAATAACCAAACTGCCATGACGAATATCCAAACACACATCCAATTTATGAAGTACACCCTTTTATCCCTTCTTCAAACGTAACTGTAACACCAGATCGAAGACCCGAAATACGTTTTCCTTTCTCCAAGATGGTTCCATCATCACGGGATTTTACAATTCTATAGTTTAAACCGAGAAATAGTTTCTTTCGCGGGATTTTACAAAACCAAGAATAAACCGTATGATAGCTCCGGAAATGCACTTTACTATTACCAGGATGTTTCCATTGTCACGGGATTTTACAAGTCTATGATTTAAACCGAGAAATAGATTCTTTCGCGGGATTTTACAAAATCAAGACAAAACCGTAAACAATGTCAGCTTGAATGTGTTATGACAACTTTGGTTTCTGTGAATATCTGTTTTGGGGGAATATGCAGCGGTTCATCAACGGTTCATTATCCAATATCAACAACATCATCAACCATTAAACACTTTGGTAAGCACATCTTCCACATATTCTGTCAGCTATTGCAGTGACAACATGGTGAATTAAACCCGATATGCTATACTTGATCATGAAGTAAAACTCCCCAGATTTGTTTCTTAAACTTGTACTAATCCTTGTGAAAAAGAAACGGTGTACCCAATGTACAAAACCTCTTGACATTCTCAATAGAGTGAGACACCGAAGTGATAGCTACGTTGTGGGTTGAGAAAGAATCACAAACGCAACTAAATATCCAAGTCTTTATCACACTCTATAAAAGCCCAAACAAGTCATCTTCACAGAAGGGTAGAAAGAAAGAAGACGAAAATAAGTAAACGCGTCCGGAAAACCTCACTTTAAATCCAACTAAGACATGCCGAACAACAAACCCGTAGTCAACTTTGATTAATCATAAGTTCAAGCCGTGACATAATATTATCTGTGAGAATGTATCCCCCAAAGTATCAACCCTCATACCACAACAACAATCATCATCATACCATCAACAATTCTTTACCCGAATGTAGACAACTTCACAAACCATACTAAGTCAAGTATAATAAACTCCTTTTCCCTGGAGGTTAACCGTAACACATCAAAGTACACGTTTCTCCCCCATGATGGTTTCGAACTTTCGGAAGCATCATAACGTGTACGACCATTTGCACGAGAAGTTCTTGTCACAAGCAAACATCTTGAAAAATCATAACAGACGCTGAAGATTCATGAAAGATTTTGCTTAGACTATGAAGTATCATTGACATTACGTGGCGTCGAATATCTCATGGAAATTGCTGAAATTGAACCTCCAATGATTCATCGGCTAATAGAAATGACTACATATGGAGATAACCCGATACGACTAACTTGAAAAGAAATGAGACATCCCAACATAGTGACTTACTGCTTGTTCTATATTTTTTGAACAATCTACAACGCCGTGTGACACTAAGTACTACAACTTCCTTAAGGTGATAGTTATACACTGTGAACACGACGACGTAACTCCTTACATAAGTTATAACCAGATTGTCAATTCATAATCACTTAAAGTGATAGTTATGTCCCAACAAGTTATCTTGAGACATGCATCCAACCAACCAACGTCTCAAAGATAATGAGGTTCACCCGTGAAACGTCACTTCAATTTCTCGTTAATAATACTGTACAAAAACCCCATGATCATTCCATTTTCCATTTTATAATTCAAGTTGTGAATTTGTATCCCTTCGTAAAACAATATCAATACCAAAATACCAATCATTTTACAAATAAGTATCAAAAATTTTGGCTTAATATTGAGAATAGACCAAAAATTCGGATGTAATATTTGTAAGTCCCATTTAGTCCGATATCGGATGACGCATCATAGTCCAAGAAGTATCACAAACCACACGGTTTTAATCCAGATACGGCCCAATCAACAAATGATATCAGTCCAAGAAATGACAAGGCCCAAATCGAGTCCAGCCATATCAAATACATGCCAAAGCCCAAGTTATCACAGCCCGTACACAAGAATGTATCCAAAGCCCATCCCAATAACAACAAAACTCGGTAGGTGGTAATACCAGCACACAGGAAAACGTCACACACAAATATAAGTTACATAACCTAAAAATTAGGTCATAACCCTAAGATAACTCAAACACACAGCGCCTCCCACTTAACATCACACCACATCGCCTAAAAAAAACGAATCTCCTCACATCCCAATCTCAATCAAAACTGATCAAGTCGTATATTAAATCTCTTTATCACACACAGCAAAAAAATTGACTGTGTACCAACATATACCCAACCGAACCTATACTTAGTTATTATTATTATAGAACTAATCAAGAAGGCATCATTTGGGGCTTCAAGATCCTAATTGGGTCTCGGGTAAGGATATTGTTATGTCATTTTCGATTGAGAGTTGAACGAATTAAGAAAAGAAATTAACCTAATTGTTAACATTCTTTTCTAATGATTCGAATATAACACTGAAGCTTTGACTTCAAAAGAGGATCTGTGAGGATGTGTATTCACGAAAAAAATCTTGGAAAGATAAAAACGTGAACCTTCTGAGATCTTTTTAAATTTCAGTTTAAGATTTAATTTTTTGTTTGAATGAGGGTCCTTGGTGAGTCAAGATTAGATACAGTTTTTGTAGGATGATTTTGGATTGAATCGAGTCTTAGTTTCAAGTCAATGCATTAAAATTTCATGGACTAAAGATGGTATATTCTGAGGTCATGGTAATTGGTATATGGTTTTGAGATTGTGGTCGTGGTTAATTGCATCTTCATCTTCATCCTTTCTGTCGCAAAACCATTTTACACAACTCGCCACGACTAACTCTCCACGGCCAAGTCGCCACGGCCAAGTCGCCACGGCCAAGTCGCCACGACCAAGTCGCTAGGCCAAGTCGTAGCGACTTCTAAAGACAAGTCGCTATAAAAAATGTAATGCATCTGGACAGTTTTGTGTCAAATCGCTAGCTAGATTTTTTATGTTTTCCGATGAGTTTTCCGGCTACTTTTCCGTTCATCTTCATGTTTACCCAGAAAAAGTGACAAAAACTGCACCTTTTACCCGTTTGACCACAGTTTTGACCTCGTATAGACTGACTTATGACCACACAGTTTGGTAACATAACAAAAAAATCATATTGATTGGACCAAAAAAAAAGTGGACACAAAGCAGATACAGTTTAAAGACCAGGACTTTTGACATTTTGAGACCAATGATAGGATACAAAGGATACAAAACAGACACATGAAAAATAATTATCCGACCACCAAAACCAGTTAACTACATGGACCAAAAAGAACCACAAACAATAACCATGGTACGGACCACACAAATCAAAGAAAACACAATAACCTGGCTCTGAAACCAATTGTTAGGATCCAAATATTATTGTGTTTGATGATTCGGGTGATCTTGGATGATGAAAATACATGTTATACATTTTAGAGAGAGAAAGTAGAGAGATGGTGTTCTTGGTAGAGAGTTGCTTCTATAAAAATGAAAGGTTAGATTGCCAAGCCACACCCCTTCCATGGATGGAAGGGGTATTTATACTTACAAACTACACGACCTCCTATCGGCCTGTGGATCAGGTATACAGTGGGTAAAGACCCGTCCTTCCTCCACGGTGTTGCTCTAAACTAAACTACGCTACAATACTAACAAATAAACTACTTAATAACGTAACAAACGACACGTCTACGAGCTAACATATGCTAGACTTATAATTGGGGTGACCGACACTTTAACATGGAATTTTCTAATTCCTAACAAAGTGAGCCACATACATCGAGAAGTCGATTGCGTAAGCCAAAGTTAATGATATACCATATTGCACATAACGAATTATTATTAGATATATTGAGGCCTTCCCCAATTTTATATTTATCAAACTAATTACCATGTGAATTTTACTTAACAATTAATCAAAACAAACAATAAACAATAATCCATGGCAAAACATGCATGTTCCACCATGGATTCCTTATAACAATTATAATCCCAAGATACGCATATAATCATGGCACATAACAATTATTCATGATAACCACATAAAATATACATGCAATCCTAGGGTTTCAACAAGTTTTACAAAAAATAAAACCTAATTAAAAAAAATAAAAGGGTATTCGACCCATATATTATAAAATTAGGGTTTCAATTTTCAAAACCCTAGAAACCAATAAAAGCATGTAATAATCACAAAGATTCAATTTTTATGTGTTTTGGTAATTAATTACAACATATTAACGGCTCGTGATGCCACTGTAGGGTTTTACTAATCATAACAATTATAGAAAACACATAAACATCATCAAAGCATGCAGCGGAAGTAATAGGAATAATACTTGAAAATTAATTAACCGAAATAAAAGAATATGCGTACCTTTTATCAATCAATGTAAATAGGGTTTATGAAAAACCCCAAATTAAGATCAAGAACCAAGAAACCCTAAACCCTAATAAATTAGGGTTTAACAAATTCGACTACACCAAAAGTCGAATACCCAAGATATACAAACACAAGTGTATTTGCTCTTCGTTCTTGTACACACGTATTAGTAGCGAATCAATGAGAAAAGCTAGGTTCTTGAATCACAAATAAACTAAACACTTGTATTGAGCAATGAAAAATCGATCCCTAGGTGTTAGGGATATATGGTCGATCGTCCAAGGCACAAGGAGAGGAGAGGAGAAGAAGTTAGGGTTCTTTGGTGATCCAAGATTAGATTTAATGAATACAAGGGGTTTGTATTTATACACATCTAAACTTGATGACCAAGTAATGGATCCCTTGGGCTTTTGGAACCCACGACCGGCCTAGAGAACCCAAAGGGGTTCTAGATCCTTCTTGTCCACTTTTTCCATCTTTAGTCCTTTAATGTTACATTTAACGACCGTTAGTCCAAACTCGTTAAATATTAACATTCGTTAAGTGTTTATTTCGTGACTAAATAATTAATAATAACATTTATATATTAATTATTCTAAACATCAATTCTCATACTTAATGTGTGCAATCCCGAAGTCTCGAGTTCGAATCCGGTCATACATATATTAATTTATATCCATAACCTTTCAAGAAGACTGATCGGGTCCAGACAGTCAGGTTTTATCACACAAGCTAACCACTTGTGAATGGTCAACCGTAATAAAATTAAAACTGTCTAAAACCAATACAATTATGATCTGGAGAGTATAGTGTTTCCACAGGTCGTTAACTCCCACGGAGGATTAATGGTGTTTAACACTTTCAGATGTCGAATAATCACTAAGGATAGTGATCAGTAAGGATTTTAGAATATTTATACCTAAAGAAAAAGTTTTGTAAATTACAGGGGCTTAAATGCAAATTAAAGAAAATTAAAAAGCTAAATTATATTAAATAAACGCTATCACTATTTTTAAAATGATGTTTTTCTTGATTTATAAAACAAAATAACTTAAATAAACTATTTTAATTAAAGCGTAAACCTAAATTATATAAAAACGTGACCTAGAATGAAAACGTGCGTTATATATAAAAATTACGCGAGTGCGCAAGAAAAAACGTAAAATTTGTAAAATAAAAGTCCTACGAGTGTAAAAACAATTTTCTTACTTACTATATGATAAAAGAAAATTTTAGAAAAAAGATTTATAATTTTTTGACTTTTATATTTTTTATTATGAATTAAATTCTATTTTAAACTAAATAAATGATTAAAAATACTAAAACTATTAAGAAAAATCTGAAACTTTTTTGTAAAATACTTTTTAACAATACAAAGCTAAGAAAAATACAAAAGGGGTAAAAGCTTATTTGAATAAGCTGTAAATAAGCTAAGTTACACGTATAAGCTTAAAATGACAAGAAGGGTTATATATTAAATATTGCAAACATATACCAGTCAAAGACCCAAGGGCAGTTGGTATTGTGTGTGTGTGGTGAGCTGGGTGGCAGTGGTTCGAATCCCAGCAATGGCTTTTTGCAAAATTTTTTATTTTTTTTTATTTTTCTTATTGGACTTACTAAGCACAATGAGATAAGCTATTTTAAAACTAGAACTTTTTATGAAATCCACTAATAAGCTCTGAATAAGCTTATAATACTTAACAGTTTAGTAAAAATGAAATAAGAACAAGGCTAAGCTAAAATGACTAATAAGCTAATCAATAAGCTAAAGTTAAATGAAAATAAGCTAAACTAATGATAATAAGCTAGAATGACAACTGAAAAAGCATAATTATTAAGAAATAAGCACTTAACAAACCAAAATAAGCACTAGCTTAACTGTTTAAACATGACACTTTTTGGTTTTCTAGCTACTTTCTAGCTTATTTTTAAGCACTTAAATGAGCTAGGAAATGAAAACAAAGACTGGAATTAACAAGTTGACCAACTGAGCTTCCTAAAAAGCTAAAGTTCTCACTGTGGGGTGATGAGTGTCTAAATACTCATCATTTTTGTATAATCTAAACTGCAGAATCATCTGAAAACACTCAGAAACACATCAAAATGATCAAAATATCACAAATCAGTGTTTTATGTGTTTTAAATGCAAAAATATCAAAATCAGATGAAAAATGATTTAAGTTTGCAAAATTGGCAGTTTTAGTCCCCCAAGTTTTAAAAGTTGTCAAATCTAGTCCCTGGAATTCAAAAATGTGAAGTTTTGTCATTCAAGGTCCTTAAAATATTCTAAGTTGTAAAAAATGATCCTTGAATGATTCTTTGGTCAATTGGCAAGAAAGGTCCCTAAACTTTGGAAAATTGCAAAATTAGTCCTTGGACCTTTTAAAATGGAATTTATGCAAAAAGGATCCTTGTTCTATCAAAATTTGTCAAAATTGATCCTTGTGATAAGTTTGGAATAGTGGCATTTTCAGTCCTTGAGTTTGGATAAATTACATGTTTGGTCCTTGTGCTAGCTAAACCAAACGGACTCTTATATTAAACCAAACCCAAAACACAAGCTAGGCCCAAATCCAACCCAATCCACATGACCCGGCCCTTTGATATCACACCTCGGTCAAAGAAAGTCAAACCAAAGAAAAACCGCCCAAAACCACTACCACTGTATACCTCCCTCTCCACCCCTGTAAACCCAAAACCAGTCATGGTTTCCTCCTTGCTTTTTCCCCCTCCTTGCTTTTTCCCCCTCCTCTTCCACTAACACCCAAATACTCTTAATTATCTCAAACAAAACCCATTAATGTCTCAAACCTGCTCAAAGAAATAATTGGCGCCAAAATGACACTTGGACGGTTTTGATGAGTTTCAAGCATCCAATGGCTCAGAGATGGTGGGAAACAATCAGAGGTCAACAAAGGGTCACAAAATGATATAAAAGGAAGAAGAAAGAGAGGAGAAGACACTTTTGGCCTTAAGCCATAGTCACGTAGTTGTAGTTTTTACTGCTTTTCTTAGTTAAAATGTCTTTTAATCTTTCAAATGTTGTAATTTACTTTAAATTAGTGTAATGGAACTCTAGTTTCAGTTTAATTTTAAGTTTAATTTCAGTTTCAAGTTTTGCTTATATTCCTTTAATTTTCATGTTTTTCAAATTCATGTTTTGTAGTTGTTTAATGGACTCTATAAGCCACATAAGCTCCTGACAAAGCTCATTAAGCTTTTAGAGACATTAAAACAAACTTAGACTTTTAAAATTTTAAAAATACTAAAAATCAAGAAAATCAACGAAAAATCAAAAATAATGGGTTAATAAAGAAGATGATGAAGCAGGGGTGAATTTGGAGTGCTAAGGGTATTAGGAGCTTATTGGGAAGCTAATAGGTGTAACCTTGTCCTTGGTTCCATGTTTCTCAGCTTGATGTATCTTGTAAGCCATTTTCTCAATTTCTTTGCAATTTCTGTTGCAGTCCTTTTTATGCTTTGATTTCTATGTTTTCCTGTTTCTGTGTTGTTGTTTAGTGTTGTTATAACATAATATAAGTAGGTTGTTCATTGAGATTAACTTGTGTTAAAAATTGGAAATTACTCAGTTGAAATGCAAATCTGACAAATCTGTGTTCTTGACTGTGTTCTTGGAAGCTTTATGCTCAAATAGTCTTAATATGTTATAATTAAATGTTTGGAATAGGGTTTATGTTCAGATTCATTGAAACCTTTGATCTTCATGTGATAAGTGATGATCATAGGATTGTTTGGATTTGCTGATAGAAATGGATTCCAGTGTTTGTCTGTTGTTGTTTGTATTTGTTATATGTCACAATAGCACTTATTAGCTCAGTTCTACCATTTTATATAGTCTTTGTTTGATATAAGTCAAAATTCCAAATCCTATGTCTTAACAGTTCACTGTTGGGATTTTGAGTTGTCAAATTCATTTTACAAGCTTAAAGCTTGTTAACATAGATTAATTTCATGTTCTTATAGCTTAATATATCATATATAATCAGTAGTTTAAGATTTAAATTCATTTCAGTCAACTTTTCAGTTTTTGTAAAAAGTCAATTTTCATTTAAGTCGTTTTTGGATAAACTTAGTAATTTTATTGTGCCTTTGTTATTTAATTTCTAGTTCTGTGTTTTTAATATGTTTTAGTTCTGTTGCTAAGTTAGCTTACTGTATTTTTGTTAATGTCTATATGTCATGTTTACTAGCTTAATTTGTAGCTTATTGATGCCTAGTTTTGCCCTGCATCACAGTTTTAGGTGTCAAGTTCACAAGCTTGCAAAAGCTTGTGAAGTTGGCCTTAGCTTGTGTA
The DNA here is from genome assembly GCA_910596185.1 of Chrysanthemum makinoi. Lineage (NCBI taxonomy): Eukaryota > Viridiplantae > Streptophyta > Magnoliopsida > Asterales > Asteraceae > Chrysanthemum > Chrysanthemum makinoi. The sequence goes on from OU343224.1 coordinate 90,747,850, forward strand.
CTTGGCTTATTTGTGTTGCCTATGTGGTCTTTTTATCATATGTATGCTTGTTTTTACATGTTTAGCTTAATTAGATAGCTTAATCATGCTCTCCTTTTTGTCCCATCTTACTCCTTCCACTGAAGCAAACAGTGGAAGTTGAGTTGTTTCTCCAAGTCCATGAAAAGTTCCCCACTAAGCTTGAGCTTGTGATATTTGGCTTCTTGAGAGGCTATCCAGTCATACTCAATGTCTCAGTGTTGGTTGAGCTCTCTTGAGCTTATTTGATAAGTCTTTAGAGCTTGTTGTTTGCCCACTCACAACAGTTCAACTGTTTGAACTTGCACCATTTCCTTCAGCTCTAATAAGCTCATTTATGGTTATAAGCTTGTGTGGTTTAGCTTTTTGTGAAGCTCATCCACCCAACTTAGTAATCCTATGCTTAATTTTCATCTTGCAGTATATTAAGTAGGACTGCAAGTAGCTTTAACTTATCACCACTTCACTGAGCATACTAAATGTTCAGTGTAATCACTATATTTCATAAGCTCACAAAAAGCTTATCTGTTGGACTTAGCTTGTGAAATTAGTTTCTTTTAGAAGCTAACCAACCAGTTAAGAGGTTCCAGTGTTTAAATCCAAGCTTGTAGCTCATTCACTAGGGCTGCAACATGCTTTTTGTTTTGTCCCATTACTCAGTACCAACTGACTCAGCTTGAGCTGAGCAGTGGTCTGGTACCATCTTCATAAGCTCTCCAAAAGCTCTATAGTTGTCCATAGCTTGTGATTCTTGGCTATTTGGAAAGTCAACCAGCCCAGCTTGCTACTCCAATTCTTATTTTGCCATTTTGAGCTTATACTCTTAGCTTAATTTGCAATTCAAAAGGTAAGGTGTCTGTTTGGTTCTGCAGTGTATTGGAAATTGCTTATTTGCTTATTCTGAGCTTATAAGTTATTTCCAGTGCATAAGCTTGTTCATATATATATATTAAACTTGTACAAATATATTTTATACTTTGTTTTTTAAGTATGGAGCTTATTACAGGTTCTTTGAAGCCTCCATTCCATCCAAGTCAAGCCTTTGGCTTGATTGTCTAAACCATAAGCTCATGCTTATAAGCACTTCTCAGTGCTTATTGTTGTATATTTTCACCTATTATACCTGTTCATATATACTTTTACCTTTTATTTTCCCTTTATAGTTTTTTCAAGCTTATTGTGAGCTTATGAGTCCTCTGTGAGCCCATAAGCTTGACTGAATGACTCATAAGCTCATGTATAGCTTATTTATAGGTTTTATAAGCTTTGTTTTCAGTAAATTTGTATAATATCTGTATACAGTCTTGTCCTTAAAACAGAGAATTCCAAAACCCAAGCTTCAACCACAAGAGAAAGCTTCTGTTTAGGAGCTTTAGGCTTAATATGCCAACTGTTAAGGAAATAAGTTCCCATAGAGTTTATTTCCAAGTTTTGAAAAAGTTGTTTTTGTTAAAGTTCTATATTATAGCTTATAAGTAGTTTTGCAAAAAGAAAAATCCAAAAATAAAATAAAGTGCAAAAAGGTTGTGTGTTGGATTCGAACCGAGGTTCCCTTGGTGACAAGTTCACTGCATAACCCACCTGGGCTAGCTCACTTCTCAGTTTTCCTCTGCACATTTTAGTTCTTATAGTAGTAACATTTTTTGAGTTTCAGATTTTTATTTATTCATTTATCTATAATAGTTTTTAGTGATTAATAAAAGTAAATAATTAATAATAAATAGAATAATTGTGTAAAAATACATTTTCAGTTTTAAAAATTATTTTATAATATTTTAGATTTTTCAGATTCTTTATTTTATTTATTTAAGTTAATTTTAGATTTTCTTATTATTTAATTCATTATTAAATACATTTAATTAATTTTTAATTTATATTAATTAATTTAATAGTGTAAAAATTTATTTTAATTATCTAATAATTTTCTTATCTTTTTAGAATTCTAAAAATATAATTTTCACATTTGTGGGAGTTGTAGTGGACTGAATTCACGTTTTATTTTGTACGTTTACGTAATTTTATTTAAACGTACGTTTTAGGTTTTAAACGTTCATCATTTTAAAAATAGTGATAGCGTTTATTTAATATATTTTATCTTTTTAATTTTCTTAATTTGCATTTAAGTCGCTAAGACATGCAAATCCCTACTATAGTTATAATCGTTTTGTTTTCTATACGTTTACGTTTTAGTTAAACGTACGTTTATATATCTGTTACGTTTTTAGGTTTCTGATTGAACGTTTCTTAATTGAACTAGCTGTGACAGAGCTATTACTATTCACATTCAGTGTTAGTCAATCAGATTCCTGTTTTCCTATACTAATATTATTTTCAACAATTCACAAGTCATTGTATTCAGGATATCACGCCTCACCAGGACATAAACGATCCAAGGAAATTTTAAATCCTTGGTAAACTACATTCCTCTCCCGGGCTGTCGCCCTTTTATCATCTGTTACGGTTGACCGTTCACAAGCGGTTGATAAGTGTGACGGAGAAATAAAAGATGGGTAGTCCGGGAGGAATCATGGGGTCTACTAGAGAGCTTATAATGAGCTTATGAAAAAGCTAGTAAACACTGGTTACTCAGTGTACTATATGAAATGGGACAAATAAAAAGCAATGAGCTGTCCTATTAAATAAGCTATTAAGGTGAAAATAAGCTTTGGACTAGAGAGATAGCTAGGTGAGCTTCTTAAAAAACTAAAGTGCACAAGCTAGGTGTCACTAATAAGCTCTCTGAGAGCTTGTGAAATAGGCTAGCAACACTGTGCACAGGGCATGATTTTGAAAAAGTGCTCAAAAGAAGCTAAGAAATAAGCACTTAATAAGCTGAACTAAAATTTATAAAAAATACTATGATTAAGCTGAGCAGTTGAATATTAGAAACCTAAAAGATGATAAGCTAAATCTTGGTATTAAATTCACAATAAAATCCTTAAGTTTATTCAAAAACTGCTATTGAAAAATTTTGACTTTTTAATTTACACTAAGTAGTTGACTTAAATGAACTTTGATTACTTCTAATTGACTGATTATGTTGTTTTAAGCTATAATAAGACTGGTTTAACTAATCTTAACAACTTTTAAAGCTAGAATGATGATTATGCAATCAAAAATCCTAACAGTGACTAACTAAGGAGAGTTTAAAGATAATTTTGACTTTTTATCTAACAAACACTGGATTTTATTGTTTATCTAGGCTAATAGGTTCTATTGTGACTTATATCAGACAAGTACAAAACCACAATCAACCTCTAACACAGTTTTTACAGCAAATCCAAACAACCCTTATTAAAACTAATTTGAAGTTTTTAGTACTAAAACAGATTTTTAAAGCAAGAAACCTAGTGATTAACTTAAATTAACTATGATGAGACAAGATTAAACCAAGATTAATACACTTAAAACACTTAAACTAGAAAATGCAATTTTTTAAAGAAATTGCTTACAAGTTGAGTCCAAGTACAAAACAGAGAACTGAGGCACAAGACCACAACCTATAGCTTCCCAAGAAGCTCTAAACCCAAGGCAATCCACAATTCACCTTGCTCCAGCTTTCTCTCTTCTTCATTCTTGATTTTTTATTTTTCACTAATTTATTTGGTATTTTTGGTATTTTTGATTTTAACTTCTAAACTGAATTTTATGGGTTTCTAATAGCTTAAATAAGCTATCTAGGAGCTTATGTGAGCTTATGAGTCCAAAATAACAGCTACAAACAACATTTGATCTTATCATGAGATTTTTGAAATGAAAATTGCATAAACTTGAAAATGAAGCTTAACACTGAAATTGAAACTGAAAAAGGTTCACATATACTTGAAATTACTTAAACAAAGTACTTGGAAACTTAAAATTACACTGGAATTTAAGTTACACTACATACGACATGTAAAAAGCTAAACTACTCTACATACGCTTCCACACTGCTTCTTTCTTTCTTTATAATGATCCTTTTTACTTTGTGTCGACCTCTGAACATTTCCCACTTCATTCCAGCCATTGGATCTATTAATTTCATCATATTCGTCCACTTGGAAATTTTGGCGGGAAAAGTCATAGTAGCAGGTTTCTTGCATTTAATGGATTTTGGTGTTTGTGGAGGTGGAGGGGGGTGGTTAAACAAGTGGTGATATGAGGTGGAAAGGTGGAAATGAGAAACCATGGTGGTTTGATGGGTCACTGGTTTTGGCGCGAATGGTGTGAGAGAGATGCACAGTGCATCTGGTATTTGACTTATTTTGACCGAAGTTTATTAATACGTGGGGGGGGGGGGGGTTCAAAATGGTTATTGGAAGGGTTCAATTGGTAATGTGAACTGGCTCATGGTTCAAAGGCCAAGGGTCAAGTTTGGGCTTGGGCTTGCATTTGGGTTGGATTTAGTTTTGGGTTTAGTAATAACAAAGGGTCCGTTTGTTTAAGTTTAAGCACAAGGACCAATTTTGTAATTTTTCCAAACTTGAAGGACTGAACCTGCCACTTTTCCAAACTTATCAAAAGGACCATTTATGCCAATATTTAATAGTACAAGGACCATATTTAATTATTTTCACTTTTTAAATATCCGAGGACTATTTTTGACATTTTTCAAAGTTGAGGGACCAAAGTTGTAATTATGCAATTTTTAAACTTTGAAGGGTTTGTTTTGACAAATTTTGAATCCCATGGACCTTAAATGATATTTTTGCTTTATTTTGATTTACCAGGGACTGTTTTTGACAACTTTTGAAACTTGGGGGACTAAAACTGCCAATTATGCAAACTTGATACGTTTTTCATCTGATTTTGATATTTTTGCATTTAAAACACATAAAACACTTATTTGTGATATTTTTATCATTTTGATGCATTTCTGAGTGTTTTCAGATGTTTTTGCAGTCTAGATGGTACAAAAATGATGAGTATTTAGACACTCATCAATCCCCACACTAAGATATTGCTAGTCTCTAGCAATCTTTTTAAGAAAACTTAATGGATTTCATCTCTTTACCAAAAGCCATTACTTCTGGAGTAGCCAATTGTTTTAGTTCAAGTAAGAACCTTGGCACAATGATAACCAAATGATTTTTAGCAAATCATAAGCTGTAAATGGATTTGATTTGTCTTTACCAGAAGCCGTTTGCTTCTGGACTAGCCAACTCTTAGATAAATTATCAATATTATCTTTGGTGAGTCGATTACCAATTATGGTTTTTCCACTGCCTTTACCACAAGCCATAAACTTGTGGGCTAGCCAACTCTTCACTAATTAAAGATATGGTGAGCTGAACACCATACAATTTTGGGCAAATTGCAAGCCGTCAACGGATTTGAGATATCTTTACCAAGAGCCGTTTGCTCCTGGATTAACCAATCCTTATGTGGGTTAGACATGCTAGACTGATTACCATTTGTTGTGTTTAGTACATAGTACTTCCACTAATTTTTTTTTTTAAATTTGGCCATTTTGGGGGAAAAAGGGACTAAAAGGGTACATTTATGATCAAATTCGCCAGAATTTCCCCCCCACACTTAGAAATGAATATTGTCCTCAATATTCAAAGTCCCGGCTATTATGCCGAATCCTTGAACGTAAGAAGATAACATTACTCCCCAGCAGCGGCGCCAAAATTTGATCGGGTCCAGACAGTCAGGTTTTATAACACAAGCTAACCACTTGTGAATGGTCAACCGTAATAAAATTAAAACTGTCTAAAACCAATACAATTATGATCTGGAGAGTATAGTGTTTCCACAGGTCGTTAAGTCCCACGGAGGATTAATGGTGTTTAACACTTTCAGATGTCGAATAATCACTAAGGATAGTGATCAGTAAGGATTTTAGAATATTTATACCTAAAGAAAAAGTTTTGTAAATTACAGGGGCTTAAATGCAAATTAAAGAAAATTAAAAAGCTAAATTATATTAAATAAACGCTATCACTATTTTTAAAATGATGTTTTTCTTGATTTATAAAACAAAATAACTTAAATAAACTATTTTAATTAAAGCGTAAACCTAAATTATATAAAAACGTGACCTAGAATGAAAACGTGCGTTATACATAAAAATTACGCGAGTGCGCAAGAAAAAACGTAAAATTTATAAAATAAAAGTCCTACGAGTGTAAAAACAATTTTCTTACTTACTATATGATAAAAGAAAATTTTAGAAAAAAGATTTATAATTTTTTGACTTTTATATTTTTTATTATGAATTAAATTCTATTTTAAACTAAATAAATGATTAAAAATACTAAAACTATTAAGAAAAATCTGAAACTTTTTTGTAAAATACTTTATAACAATACAAAGCTAAGAAAAATACAAAAGGGGTAAAAGCTTATTTGAATAAGCTGTAAATAAGCTAAGTTACACGTATAAGCTTAAAATGACAAGAAGGGTTATATATTAAATATTGCAAACATATACCAGTCAAAGACCCAAGGGCAGTTGGTATTGTGTGTGTGTGGTGAGCTGGGTGGCCAGGGTTCGAATCCCAGCAATGGCTTTTTGCAAAATTTTTTATTTTTTTTTATTTTTCTTATTGGACTTACTAAGCACAATGAGATAAGCTATTTTTAAAACTAGAACTTTTTATGAAATCCACTAATAAGCTCTGAATAAGCTTATAATACTTAACAGTTTAGTAAAAATGAAATAAGAACAAGGCTAAGCTAAAATGACTAATAAGCTAATCAATAAGCTAAAGTTAAATGAAAATAAGCTAAACTAATGATAATAAGCTAGAATGACAACTGAAAAAGCATAATTATTAAGAAATAAGCACTTAACAAACCAAAATAAGCACTAGCTTAACTGTTTAAACATGACACTTTTTGGTTTTCTAGCTACTTTCTAGCTTATTTTTAAGCACTTAAATGAGCTAGGAAATGAAAACAAAGACTGGAATTAACAAGTTGACCAACTGAGCTTCCTAAAAAGCTAAAGTTCTCACTGTGGGGTCTACTAGAGAGCTTATAATGAGCTTATGAAAAAGCTAGTAAACACTGGTTACTCAGTGTACTATATGAAATGGGACAAATAAAAAGCAATGAGCAGTCCTATTAAATAAGCTAATAAGGTGAAAATAAGCTTTGGACTAGAGAGATAGCTAGGTGAGCTTCTTAAAAAACTAAAGTGCACAAGCTAGGTGTCACTAATAAGCTCTCGGAGAGCTTGTGAAATAGGCTAGCAACACTGTACAGGGGCATGATTTTGAAAAAGTGCTCAAAAGAAGCTAAGAAATAAGCACTTAATAAGCTGAACTAAAATTTATAAAAAATACTATGATTAAGCTGAGCAGTTGAATATTAGAAACCTAAAAGATGATAAGCTAAATCTTTGTATTAAATTCACAATAAAATCCTTAAGTTTATTCAAAAACTGCTATTGAAAATTTTTGACTTTTTAATTTACACTAAGTAGTTGACTTAAATGAACTTTGATTACTTCTAATTGACTGATTATGTTGTTTTAAGCTATAATAAGACTGGTTTAACTAATCTTAACAACTTTTAAAGCTAGAATGATGATTATGCAATCAAAAATCCTAACAGTGACTAACTAAGGAGAGTTTAAAGATAATTTTGACTTTTTATCTAACAAACACTGGATTTTATTGTTTATCTAGGCTAATAGGTTCTATTGTGACTTATATCAGACAAGTACAAAACCACAATCAACCTCTAACACAGTTTTTACAGCAAATCCAAACAACCCTTATTAAAACTAATTTGAAGTTTTTAGTACTAAAACAGATTTTTAAAGCAAGAAACCTAGTGATTAACTTAAATTAATTATGATGAGACAAGATTAAACCAAGATTAATACACTTAAAACACTTAAACTAGAAAATGCAATTTTTTAAAGAAATTGCTTACAAGTTGAGTCCAAGTACAAAACAGAGAACTGAGGCACAAGACCACAACCTATAGCTTCCCAAGAAGCTCTAAACCCAAGGCAATCCACAATTCACATTGCTCCAGCTTTCTCTCTTCTTCATTCTTGATATTTTATTTTTCACTAATTTATTTGGTATTTTTGGTATTTTTGCTTTTGACTTCTAAACTGAATTTTATGGGTTTCTAATAGCTTACATAAGCTATATAGGAGCTTATATTAGCTTATGAGTCCTTAACAACAGCTACAAACAACATTTGATCTTATCATGAGATTTTTGAAATGAAAATTGCATACACTTGAAAATGAAGCTTAACACTGAAATTGAAACTGAAAAAGGTTCACATATACTTGAAATTACTTAAACAAAGTACTTGGAAGCTTAAAATTACACTGGAATTTAAGTTACACTACATACGACATGTAAAAAGCTAAACTATTCTACATATGCTTCCACACTGCTTCTTTCTTTCTTAATAATAATCCTTTTTACTTTTTGTCGACCTCTGAACATTTCCCACTTCATTCCAGCCATTGGATCTATCAATTTCATCATATTCGTCCACTTGGAAATTTTGGCGGGAAAAGTCATAGTAGCAGGTTTCTTGCATTTAATGGATTTTGGTGTTTGTGGAGGTGGAGGGGGGTGGTTAAACAAGTGGTGATATGAGGTGGAAAGGTGGAAATGAGAAACCATGGTGGTTTGATGGGTCACTGGTTTTGGCGCGAATGGTGTGAGAGAGATGCACAGTGCATCTGGTATTTGACTTATTTTGACCGAAGTTTATAAATACGTGGGGGGGGGGGTTCAAAATGGTTATTGGAAGGGTTCAATTGGTAATGTGAACTGGCTCATGGTTCAAAGGCCAAGGGTCAAGTTTGGGCTTGGGCTTGCATTTGGGTTGGATTTAGTTTTGGGTTTAGTAATAACAAAGGGTCCGTTTGTTTAAGTTTAAGCACAAGGACCAATTTTGTAATTTTTCCAAACTTGAAGGACTGAACCTGCCACTTTTCCAAACTTATCAAAAGGACCATTTATGCCAATCTTTAATAGTACAAGGACCATATTTAATTATTTTCACTTTTTAAATATCCGAGGACTATTTTTGACATTTTTCAAAGTTGAGGGACCAAAGTTGTAATTATGCAATTTTTAAACTTTGAAGGGTTTGTTTTGACAAATTTTGAATCCCATGGACCTTAAATGATATTTTTGCTTTATTTTGATTTACCAGGGACTGTTTTTGACAACTTTTGAAACTTGGGGGACTAAAACTGCCAATTATGCAAACTTGATACGTTTTTCATCTGATTTTGATATTTTTGCATTTAAAACACATAAAACACTTATTTGTGATATTTTTATCATTTTGATGCATTTCTGAGTGTTTTCAGATGTTTTTGCAGTCTAGATGGTACAAAAATGATGAGTATTTAGACACTCATCAAAGACCCATGAACCCAACCCATCTATTTTGGCACTTCTGCTCCATCCCCTTAGCTTTTTAGTCGACTTTTTATTTGTCTAAACCCTAACTGTGCCCTATCAATCACATAAGCTTCATGACTGGTCCAATTCCTCCACCAACTTTATCCCTAACCGACAAATTACTGACTATTAACAACATCACCTCTTTTGTGCATATCAATTTGGATGTTGACAAACTTAATTATTCCTCTTGGTGTTATTTTTTTAAAAACCATTGTGAAGGTTTTGAGGTTCTTACTTATATCAAAGGAAAATCTACTAGTGCGGCTGCTGCAACTCCTCCTACTCTCGAATGGCTTAATCTGATTCCATTGTCAAATATTGGATCTTTTTAACCTTCTCATATGCTATTCAAGAACGTCTAGTTGTTGCTAATCCAAAAACTGGTAAAGGTGTTTGGGATCATCTTGAAACCATATTCCTTGATAAAAAAAGACACAAAAACCATTGTTTTTAATGGGAATTACGGATGATACAACTTGGTGATCTTTCCATGGATGCTTACTTCCGAAAGATCGAGCCCATTGCTACTCTTTTGAGGAATATTTGTTCGCCTTTGAGCAATGATGATGTGGTTACTTATGCTATTAATGGCATAGGTGATAAATATGAACAAGTTGAGAAATTATTGCTCATTGGGATCCTTTCTTGGATCTTAATACGGTATTGTTTATGGTCACTAATAAAGAGATGAGATTGAAGTCCAAGACACAAGCTTTGGAAAAGGAATTAATAATTCCTACACGGACAAGACTGCTTGAAAAGATAAATTCTACTGCTACCTCTTTGACTTCTACCATCCTACTAGCCGATAATGATACGTCCCAAAGAGGGAATGGGCGTGATAGTCAGACCACTCAACGTAACTTTGAACCCTAGGTGTGCTTTAATTTTGCTAAAGGCTTTTGTAGGTTTGGTAATGTTTGCAAATTCATTCATGATAATACTTCTCGCATGCATGGTTGACAAAACCCATCTCCGTGGTCTACCAATGGCACGTCTAGCATGGATAATAAACATAATAGTCATGTAATGTTATTGAGAGGCCTAGTCCGTCATATCATTATTTATATTGTAATCATACATTATTCAGTAATCAATTCAATAATTTACAATGTTCATGTTCATGTATAACGTGTATATTTGTTTATGTTAATTTTTTTTATGAAGATAATGAGTATCACCCTCTCTAAATTAACCACCACCAACCACAAAACAAAATTAGATATGGAATTATGGGTGTATGCTTAAAGAAGAAAATGGATGTTGGTGTTGGTGTTTGTGCACGTCATAATAAACCAAAAAATACATCCCTCTTACAAGTAAATAGTTAAAAACACCCCCTCATGTTAGACCCGCGTTAGCAGATAACGAAAAATAATTGCATCGTTCGTCACTAAAGATGTATATTAACTAACATTTATTGACAAAAGCTTGAAAATTGACAAACCATATAGATGTAGGTTGGAGTTTCCTCTTTTTTCTTTGATGTACATGGTTTAATCGATATTCTGCAACACTTTCAAAACTTTTCAAACCTTTAAGATGTTTATTCATTGAGATTTGAACTCAAATATCTTCTGATTTTTTGGAGATCACCTTACCAATAAACCACAATTATACTTAAATTATACAATCTCACACACCGTGTGAGTTTCACGTTTGGTCTTATATAAGACTTGAACAACCACTTTGGACGTTAGAGACATATATCTCACACATATACCGCTAAGCAAATATCCATTAGTTTTTAGTACATAAAAATGGTATCTAGCGAGTAAGCATACATAATATAACATACAAAGAGCCTTGAGGTTTATTGTTGATGTTAGATGTTTTGACTTCACCTCCTGAGGATAGTTTGGTAGATTTGGTACTAAATAACTTAGCTAGTATTATAAGGGTATTTTGGTCATTTTGGTAGTATCTTAAGTAGTAAGTTTTCTTTACACTTAAGCTTTTGTATGTGTCGGTTTGTTATCTATATATAACATAGCATATATAGATCTTTGTAACAAACATACACTTTTGATAAATAAATGAAACACAACTTTTGCTGCACAAGTACCAGCTTTTAGTTTTGATCTTTGTGCTTGTGCTGCTCGTCCTTCCCGTTTGCCTTTGATTATGTTTCCCTGATCCTAAAAAGTTGGTATCAGAACCAGGTTTATCGGTTGAAGCAAACTGCAAGCTTTTGTGTTTCTAATCGACATCAGCTTTTTGGTTGATTTCAAGATTCAATATCTTGATATCATTTAAATTTGTTTCTGCTTGGTGTTTTGTTGATTTGTTCAATTTTAAGAGACACAAGGTCTGATTTTTGTTTTGTGTTCGGTGGTTATTATCGATCAATCTTGGAAACATTAGGTTTGCTGTTTTGTTATTGTTGAATTAATTTTGCTTCTTCTTGTTTGATAGATCAAAAGTGTTTGTTGATTGAGATTCCGGATAGTAATAATTTGTGTGTTGAATCGGTCAGTTGGTGTAGAGATTGTCTAATCTCTGATCTTTTTTATCGATTACTTAATGGGTTTGAATATGGGCTTTCTCTTTTGTGGGTTTTTTCTCGTTAAACAACAACAACAATAATTTTGTTATTTAGTAGTAAAAACCATTTGGATAATTATGTCTTCTCAAACATAATCGTCATTACTTAGTATTGCGAAGTTTAATGACAAAAGTAATTTTAGTTTGTGGCGAATTAAAGTTCAAGCCTTATTGAAACAACAAGGTATTTGGGAAACTCTAGCCGGTCCTAAACCGGCTGATATGACAAATGCAAAATATAGCTCACAAAATGAGAAGGCGCATTCTACTATTTTTCTATCTTTATCAGATGAGGTGCTATATATACTGATGAGGAAACGACTTCTGCTATATGGAATAAGTTAGAGAAGCTTTATATGACAAAGTCGTTGACGAATAAGTTGCTACTGAAACAACATTTATTTTTACTCCGAATGAAAGAGGACTTAACATTAAAAGATCATCTTGATACATTGAACTCGATCCTTGATGGATTTGAAAGATGTTGAAGTCAAGATCGATGATGAAGATACGGCTCTTATTCTCCAGTTATCGTTACCTTCCTCGTTTGAAAACTATGTGAATTCCTTTGTTGTTGGTAAAGACACTATCACATTAGAAGATGTTCGATCCGGCTCGCATTCCCGAGAGCTTCATCATCAAGCATCGGGAACTTTGGAATCTCAACCCGTCGGCTTATCAACCACAAGTCATGATAGGGGTCAATATCGATTTGAAAAAGGTAAAGATAAAGGTGGAGCATCATCAATTTCTCAAGGTCCCAATCCTCGAAATATTTGTAACTATTGCAAAGAGACTAGTCATTGGAAGATTAACTGTCCTAAACTAAAGGAAAAAGGTTTGGTAGCCGCTACTTCTAAAGACGACTCGTGCTACTCGGGTTCAGAGTGTGAGTTGCTTTGAATGTTTGACCGTAATCCTTATTATATAAGTGGGTCATTAGAATTTGAATTTGGTATTTGAATTTGAAGATCGATTTGGTGTTTGAATACTTGGTTATAATCAGGTCATTTGAATTTTCTTTGATCGTTTGGAATTTGTCAGTTTGGAAATTTGGATCTTCGTTTGCCGGGATTTTGAAGTTTGTATCATGAATTTGATTGTCACTGGTGAAGATCGTGTGAGCCGATTTGTTTGTTCGGTTAGCCGTTTTGAATTTGTCGGCTAACATTTGATTGTTCGTTTTGAAGTTATCGACATTTGATTTGGATCGATTTTATTTCGGATTGCTTTTGGGAATCGATCTTTGCTTTGAATTAGGCTATTATCTCTAGCGTTTGGGTTTGATTTTGAATTTAAATTTGGACCTCTAATGTTGGCCTTATTTACAGTGGTGAACGTGAATATTTTGGTTGCCGGCTACTCATATTCGGATTATGTTGCGGATCTTGATGCTAGAAGATCCTTAACAGGTTATGTTTTTTGCCATTGGAAATCGGTTGTAAGTTGGAAAGCTACATTACAACCATCAGTTGCTATATCTACTACCGAAGTCGAGTATATGGCTTTAATGGAAGCAGCGAAGGAATGGATTTGGTTGAAAGGTTTGATTGAAGATTTTGGTTTCCCTCAAGATCAAGCAACTGTGTTTTGCAATAGCACTAGTGTTATTTGTTTGGCTAAAGACCAAGTGTACCATGACCTGACTAAGCACGTAAATGTTCGTTATCACTTTATTCGTTCCGAAAGCAGAATAAAAGTGAAGAAGATTAGCACTAAAGACAATCATGTGGATGTGTTCACTAAACCGGTTCCTTTGAGCAAGTTTCATCACTGTTTGGATTTACTCAATATCGATAATTGGAGATCTGGTGTTACTTAGGAGTTGAACTAAAGGTGGAGATTGTTAGATGTTTTGACTTCACCTTCTAAGGGTAGCTTGATAAATTTGATACTAAATAACTTAGCTAGTATTATAAGTGTATTTTGTTCATTTTGGTAGTATCTTAAGTAGTAAATTTTCTTTATACTTAAGCTTTTGTATGTGTTCGTTTGTTATCTATATATAACATAGCAGATATAGATCTTTGTAACAAACACACACTTTTGATAAATAAATAAAACACAGCTTCTGCTGCACAAGTACCAGCTTTTAGTTATGATCTATGTGCTTTTGCTGTTGGTCCTTCCCTTTTGCCTCTGATTATGTTTCCCTAATCCTAATAGTTGAATAGTGGGTGATGAAGATAATTTAAATCGTTGGGGTTTGTCGGATTGACAATGTTGGTAAAGAGGACTGGTCATCACTCACCACTTGTGAGATGTGTGTGATCAATGTGATTAGATGGAAAAGAGGGTGTGTCAAGCGTGATTGCATAGAGGAAAATTGATTCAGTATCAAGTGTACAGGTAGTTATGTATCTTTACTTTTAATTACAAGTGTACCTTTGAATGTCGATGCACAAGATGTAAGTGGTTCGGTCAATGTGCTATTCAACCTATGTTCACAAGTATGACAAAGTTCTTTATCTTTTGTTCATAGATTTTTTTACATGTAATAACTAATAAATTACTTTTTGTGCTTTTGATTTAACACTTTGCGTAGTGCACCTGACTATCTAAGCGGATCACACCATTTTTATTGAAACACAAATCCACACACTCATTTTTGTATACTTTTTACACAATCGTATAAATCTAAACCACCACCCAATACTTTAGCGGTAAGATTTTTGGTTTTCTCACAAAATGTCAAGCGTTCAAATTTTGTTAGGTGGGTACATTTGAGGTGACTAAAGAAGAGTCGGAAACAATTACAAGATTAATCTTGTGAAACCGCGTACATCTGAGTCAAAAAAAGTTCACCCCAAATAACTTAAACAGGAAAAAACTTCATGCATTTACAATTGTATAAATCTATCTCACATCTATTTTGACGAGACTTAGTTAAAACATAACTCTCGCACATATTCTGCAAATCAAAAGCTTTTTGGTAGTCCACAACCATTTAGTTTACATTTTCTAGTGTGCTCGATCCTACAAGATCCAAAAATTTATTCGTGTCTATAAATCACTATTGCCCACCAATCTTTGATTAAACAAGTCAAAAGAATGTAAAATTATTGATACCATATGCCCAATGTGAGAATGGTATCACACAAACAAGATTAGGATCTTATAAAAAGAGGAAAAAGAGGCAAAGCATAAAAGGTCTAAAATAATGAGACGGTGACAAATATAAAAGATTTCGCATAAAAAAAAAAAGCTATTTCACATAAACAATTTTTCCGCAAATAACCTTAATAAAATAAGGCTCCGTTTTAGAGTTTCGTTTTAAGCCTCGTGAAGGTTGAGCCGCCCCTAATAAAACCACTTTATTTATCTCTTTCTTTACACTTTAAATATGATAGCTAATATTCTTAACACAAAAATTGATGGAGCAAATACAACTTCATATTTATGACAATGCCACTTCCTTTTGAAACATTGGCTGTTAGGCACAACAAAAAACACTCACAAGAAGTACAGAATATATCCCAAACGAAGCCTGGCCTTGAAAGTTTGCACATGAACATTAGTATAGGATATTATAGCACAAGCCCCCTTCAAATCATTGTATTTTATTCGGTTCTTTTAAAATTAATATTATATATATATATATATATATATATATATATATATATATATATATATATATATATATCATTTGTCAAAGACTTCTTTATCCCAAAGAAACCTATAAAATATTAATTAAAGATTATTATAATATTTCCTAACTATAAAATATTACTTTTACAAAGTTAACAGTCGTTAGTTAACGTCCGTTATCTACTAACGGTCGTTACCTTTATTTTACTATTTTAAAAAAAACTAAAATGCGACAACAGTCCCTGATGTGTGTCTTTCGTTGCAAAATTGGTCCCTTACGGACTAACGATGTAACAAAATTTACATAAGTGGTCCTTCATGTTAGATGTTTGTTACACAGTTGGTCCTACTAACGGCAGTTACTTAACGGTCATTAAGTAACAACATCCTATATGACCTATCATCTGCTAAACTATCTAGCCAAATAACCGGCAGCGAAGCGCGGGCACAACACCTCGTTCTATACTCATTAATGATTTCATATTTATTTTATCAAATATTAAAGTATATACTTTTTATCTGATCAAGTTCACATACAAACATATTGAGAACATACATGGTGGAGCACATATCTTCATTTGATACCAAGCGTTAGAGTTCAATGCACGATCTAATGCATGTTTCTTAATACTAGTAATATTTAATAATAAACTTTTTTGGCAAAGCAATACCACCGACTAATTGTTGAGCTTCAACAATTCATTAAGTCTCTTAGACTAACACCATACAAAGTGGAGCACATATCTTCATGAGATGAGATCCATGACAACCCATTATTTGCTAAAGAACAAACTACAACATCCCCACCATCCATTCTTTTTTCATCCAATGGTAGAGATGAGATCTGAAAATTACAAACAAGGGCATGATTGTAATTTCACGTCTATCTTATAAAACAAAAAAATCTGCACATACCTTTCATAAAAACACGCACCTCTCAAAACTAAAAACGCGCCTCTGCCGGAATTATCTAACCTCGACGGAAAAAAAAACCCGATGACTGTAAAACCTTCGCATCCTTGTAAAACCGCCGTATCACCGCCATAAAAACCGACCTTCATCTACTTTCTCTCTCATAAAACACCGTATCACCGCCGTCGATTTAAAATGAATGAAAACCAGAATTTAATCGACGTTATAGATGAAAATAATCTAATCGAAGTTCCATTATATGCTGTAAACACAACATCTGTTGTAGATGATTTACCAGATCTGATTTACCAGAAGTTGAAGACACAACACGTTTTGTTGAGAAAGAAATTGAAGGTGAATCACGTGTGATTTGATTTTTGTTGTTTATTAAACAAATTTTTTGTATGTAGTAAATCAAAAGTGAGTTAGCTGTTTTATTATTCTGATTTGAATATAAATCACATGTGATTTGCAATAGGTTATTCTAAAAACATACAAAGGAGTTAAATTTTTTTTGAATAATTCGTAAATCACATGTGATTTTGGAGAAAAATCACATGTGCTTTATATTCAAAATCAGTTGTTTTAGTGTTTTGTTTTGAATGTAGACAAAACAAAAATAGTCTAACAAACATGTAATTTGTTATAAATCACATGTGATTTCACATGAAAATCACATGTGATTTACATATGATTAAGGAAATCAGTAAATAAAATGATTATTAAAAAAATGTGATTTAAATTAAAAAAATATATTTGAATAATTCGTAAATCACATGTGATTTTTTCCAAAATCACATGTGTTTTATATTCAAAATCAGCTGTTTTAGTGTTTTAGTGTTTTGTTTTGAATGTAGACAAAGATGTAATTTGTTATAAATCACATGTGATTATATATAAAATCACATGTGATTTTTGATATAAATCACATGTGATTAAGAAAAACAGTAAATAAAATATTTATTAAAAAAATGTGTATTAAATCACATGTGATTCCTAGTAATTTTGTTTTTCATATGCATATTCTATGAGATCACCAAGACCAACCTTATATGAGCATGCTGAAACACCGGGTGGATTGATATATTGGGAGCCTCATGTAGAAGGAATTTGTGTACCAAAAGAGGGGAGATACTATGACACTATAGAGGAAGCTATAGAGATGTATAGTACTTATGCTGAAGCAGGAGGTTTTCAAATTAAAAAGTCAGTGCAACGATTAACAAAATCTGGAATGGTACAACACAAATACATCATGTGTAATAAAGAAGGTATTCCGAGACGTATTAATATCGACACTTTGGATCCTCAAAACAGTGACAAACAAAAGAGAAATACAACTCTGCATATAACAGGTTGTAGAGCTCGTATAAGGTTAGAATTAGACCAAGTTTCTGGAAGATATAAGTTAGTTCAGTTTATTGCTTAACACAACCATGTCCAAATATCAAAAGAGTACAAACATTTTACAAAAAAACAAAGAAGAATGACTCAAGCAGACAAAATGTTTATTGTCAAAGCGGCAACAAACAAGATTGGTGCAACACGAGCACACAACTTTTTAACCAGTTTGAAAAGTGGGTATGAATACGTTCATGGCACATCTGATGATTTTAAGAATCATCAAAGGGATATAAATGCTTTCATAGGGGAAAGTGATGCAGAAATGCTTATAAACAAAATGGAAAACAGAAAGATGTATGTGCCGAACTTTACATTTCAATATAAGGTAGAAAACAGTGAGTTAGTGGCGATGTTTTGGGCCGACGAAGTTGCAAAATGCAACTACAAAGAGTTCGGAGACATAGTTTCTTTCGATGCAACCTTCAGGAGTAACAAGATTTTTTTTATATGAACTAATTTATAACAAAAATCACATGTGAATTTATTTAAAATCACATGTGATTTAGATGTACTACATGTGATCACCATACCTCGTACTAGGAATCACATGTGATCATAGTAGCAATCATATGTGATTTACTTCTACATTACACTAATTATATGAGGTAATGTTCTTAGGTACCACATGGTGTTTGTACCATTCACTGGCGTAGATAATCACATAAAGTGTGTCACCTTTGGTTCCAGAATGCTTTTAAAAGAAGATACTGAATCATACACGTGGCAACTAACTGCATTTATGAGTGCATTCAAGAAAGAACCGACCATGGTTGTAACAGATCAAGATGGAGCAATGAAGAAAGCTATTGAAGTCGTTTTCACTAACTCAAAACACATACTTTGCATGTGGCATATTGATCAAAAAATTCCTGCAAAGGTAAATATATTCTCTAAACAATATGTTTTTAATCACTTTAAATATAGATCACATGATAATGTGACAATCACATGTGATTTGTTTATAAAATCATATGAATCACATATGATTCATCTGAATATATAATGTGATTTATGTTGAAAAATAAGGCACTAAAACTCTATTTAACAATAAAACAGATTTTTCAAGCAATATACAAAGAAATTGATTTCAAGAAGCTTTTTAAGAAGATCATTTGGAATATGTTCATGGAACCTTTGGAATTTGAAGAGAAATGGGCCAAGTTGATTGAAGATTTTGGTTTGAAAAACCACAAATGGATGACAAAGATGTTTAACCTTAGAAAAATGTAGATTCCAGCTTATTTTATAGAATATCCATTATTTGGATTGATGAGAACCACATCAAGGTCTGAGAGTGAAAACTCGTTCTTCAAAAGTTTCACAAGCCCAGGAGCAACACTAGTTAGTTTTATGATGTCCTATGAAGCAGCAATGGAAAGGCAACGTTATAGGCAGGAACATTTAAACTTTAAAACACTAGACGCAGGCCCAAAGTGTGAAACAAGGTTAAAAATTGAGCGTCATGCAGCAAAAGTGTATACTAGGACAATATTTCTGCTTGTTCAAAAGGAAATAACTGAAGCATGTTGGACTTGTAGTATACAGAATTTGAAAATAGAAGAAGGTTGTGAGATTGTCATGGTTAGAGACAAAAATACAATGCCTTATAGAACACTTAACAAGGAAATTGAAGACGAAAGCGATACAGAAGCACAAACAGTTGTATTAGATGATTGTGATTCTTTGTAGAGATCACATGTGATTTCCAAGAATCACATGTGATTTACAAGATTCACATGTGATTCTCGTAAAAGAAACAGATATTTTTAGAATTCAAGATTACATACCTTATAGTCTATGAGATCAAATGTGATTGATATGGGGAAAAATGTAGAAGTTGAAAGACTTACAAATGAAGCAACTTGTCTATTAGATGATTGTTTATTTCGGTTGGGCAGTGACGTATTAAAGATGGGTGAATTTGTTGAAAAAATGAAGAAATTGAAGAAAGAAGTGGAGGATGAGGTGTCAAACGCTCCTTCGGGAAAAACAGCAGATGTGATTGGGGAACATTTTGCTATTTCTAATCCTGAGAAAAAAAACAGTTAACAATCCAACAAAAGCAAGTAACAAAGGGAATATTTCAGAAGCGAAACGCAACAAAAGGCAAAAGAGTGAAAGAGAAAAAGCACTTACAATTAAAAAGAAACAAATGAAGCCTTGTGGACATTGTGGAGAGAAGACAAACTCACATACAAAAACAACTTGTCCATTGAACCCTAAAGCAAGGCGAAAGGCGCCACATAACTGTCACCAATCTAGTGTGGCTAACCCTAGTGGGTCAGGTCTTGGTGTTGAGGTTGGTGTTGGGACGGGTCGGTGGTGGGTCAGGCCGGTCAAGTAAATGTTGTGGCTCGTTAAGAGGATAAGTTTAACCCTAATGGGTCAGGCATTAGCGTTAAGGTTGGTGGGTCTGGGCCAAGTGAGCCAACATCAGTGGATTAAGCAGATGTTGAGTGTTGAGGTTGATGGTTGAGCATTTTTACTTCAAAAAAATATAATGATTTTCTTTAGAATTTTTACAAATCTATAATACATTGAATGATTGTTTACTTTCTTATGGAAGTCTTGTTTACTTATGAAACTCCTATTTACTTATGGAATATTTACAAAAAGATTGTTGAATACATGTGATTATATACGAAATCACATGTGATTGTACCCAGATCACATGTGATTGCATTCGAAATCACATGTGATTGCATATGAAATCACATGTGATTGTACCCAGATCACATATGATTGTATACGAAATCACATGTGATTGATGTTTCATTCCTAAGTAAATAATATGCAAAATAAATAATAAGGCACTAGAGAGAAACTAAAAAGAAACAACTACTGTTGAAATCAGTTATAACAAAAGCAAGATTTAATTTGACTTCCCAAAACACAAAAAGAAAAACCCTGCTATGTTAAAACAACTATTCTAGCATCAGTTTTACTAGTGTTCAAACCCTGGAAATTACTAGACTTCACATACTTAGTGTTCAAACCCTGGAAATTACTGAACTTCACATACTTAAAATAAAACTAAAACTACTGATCTAGAAATGTTTTATACACCTTCACAAAAGGCACAAAAGACGATTCTCCAAAAGACGATTCTCCAAGTCTTGACGATAACACTCACTGTTGTATCAAGCGCATGTCTTTAACATCCTCACGTTTGTTCCTGTTCTTATATGCTTCCACAATTGTTATGAACTTT
This sequence comes from Chrysanthemum makinoi, assembly GCA_910596185.1. Taxonomy (NCBI): domain Eukaryota; kingdom Viridiplantae; phylum Streptophyta; class Magnoliopsida; order Asterales; family Asteraceae; genus Chrysanthemum; species Chrysanthemum makinoi. Next base: position 90,768,903 of record OU343224.1, read on the forward strand.
CTTGCAGAATCAACTTTGTCAAACTCCTTTGCCTCCCTAAGCATCCTCTCCCGATACACGTTAAGCTCATGTAGCAGCATCTTGGTACAATACTTGAACCTCAGCTTCCTCAACATGTCGAACTGTACCCTTGACTTATGAACAAGGCCACAATCCCACTTTGTAGGAGCTTCACCCATATAGTTTTCAATATAAAACATGGCGAAAATACCACAATCATGGTAGTTTGACTTAGTCCTCCATTTCAGCTTTGGGATCTTTGGCTTCAATTTAATGATGCTAGCATACTTTTTGTTGCCATACAGATGTAGATGACGGGAAAACATATTTTTCTACAAAAAAAAAATAAATAATGAACATGTTAAATCAAATGTGATCTGTGTAAAATCACATGTGATCTGTGTATAGTATGCATTGTTGCGCATTCATCGTGGGATGCGCACGTAACTTTTTCCAACGTCTTGAGAATAAGGTGTTTAACAAGGATACGTGATCCACTGTTGATGGGTTTGCAACCCTCTTACTCAACGAGTTATTTAGTAGGTTTACTCATCCTTTTACCATCTTGGGTTTATTAAGTGCATGCACGCCATGTAGGCAAGAGATAAAAATGTTAAGACATAAGGTATATGGAAATAACAAATTAAAATGTGGCGCGGAGTTAGCTAGACACCGCGCCGTTTCATTGATACTTGCAAGTTTTTATGAAAGAAAATAAATAAGACATTTGACTAAGTAAAACAAAATGTAAATACACGGATATTTATTGGGCACTTCATTAAAGTGCAAGAGTGTCCGTGCACTGGGCCGTAGCCATTCTTAGAGATAACATCGCTTAAGATTGCAAACGTTCCATGTGCGTGGGAGTTCATTACCATCCATGCCTCGTAGTTTGTACGCGCCCATTCCTAATGCTTCAGTGATCTCATAGGGTCCTTCCCACTTTGGTCCAAGCTTACCTGTATCTTCTGCGTGGCTCGCATCATTGGCGCGGTACACAAGGTCACCTGGTCTGAATGAAACGCTGCGCACTTTAGCATCACAGTATCCCTTCATTTTTGACTTCGATCTTGCTTCACATATAGATGCGCGCTCGCGTGTTTCTTCCAACAGGTCTAAGTCGACACGTCGCTCATCATCATTGGTTGCCACATTGACTTCAGCAGTGCGAATAGTTGGCATCCTGATTTTGGCTGGTATAACGGCTTCTGTCCCATAGACTAGAGAAAAGGGGTGTCTCCCGTGCTAGTTTTGATTGAAGTGCGGTGCGCCCACAGAACATGTGACAATTCTTCCACCCATCTTCCTTTGTGCCTGTCCAGACGTGCCTTAATTCCTTCACCCAGACTTCGATTTGCACGTTCTACTAAGCCGTTAGTTTGTGGATGTTTAACCGATGTGAAGTGCTGCATGATATTCAACTTCTCGCACCAGTCCTTGAAGGGATTATCGTAAAATTGTTTCCCGTTGTCCGAGATGATTTCCCCAGGTAGTCCGAAGCGGCATACAATATTGTCCCAAACAAAGCGTTTGACCTGATTGCTAGTAATTGTTATAACTGCTTTTGCTTCGATCCACTTTGTGAAGTAGTCTATGGCCACTATGAGAAACTTCAATCCTCTTGCGGCAACGGGGAAGGGACCTGCAATGTCGATACCCCACTTGTAGAATGGCCATGGCGCCGTTATAGGTGTTAGCTCCTGTTGTGGCTGGCGCGGGATGGGTCTATGAACCTAACAATCGCTGCACTTTCTTATTAATTCCCGCGCATCACGATGCATGGTGGTCCAGTAGTATCCTGACCGTAGAGCGCGCGCCACTACCGATCGTGGTCCTGAATGCATGCTGCATGAACCGGCATGGATTTCCCTGAGTACATAATTTGCTTGTAGGGGGCCGACGCAGCGGAGCCATGGCTTCAGGAAGGAGGGTCGATATAGTACACCGTCTCGAAGTTCAAACCTCTGTGCGGTGCGACGTGTTCTTCGGGCTTCCTTCTGTTCTTGGGGCAATACGCCCTTGCTGATAAATTCCATTATAGGTGTCATCCACGTCGGACCTTCCTCCTCTATTACCATGGATATTTCCATCTCCGAGATGGATTTGCTCTTCAACGTTTCTACCAATACTTGTTTTGACAGGTGTGCAAAGCTTGTGGATGCAATCTTGCTTAGTGCATCCGCCTTTCGATTTTCCCCTCTAGGAACCTGCTTGATGGTAAACCTGTCAAAGCCTTGGATTAGTGCCTTTGTCTTGTCGAGGTATTGGATCATGTTTTCCTCTTTAGCCACGTACTCGCCCAACACATGGTTAGCTACTAGCCGGGAATCCACATTTGCTTCCAGGTTGCGTACACCCATTCTGGCTGCAATGCGTAGTCCGGCGATTAGGGCTTCATACTCTGCCTCATTGTTTGTCGTTGTGAATTCAAAACGCAGTGCGTTAGTGAATTCCATTCCTTCCGGACTTGTGAGGATGAGGCCTGCTCCTGACCCATCCACGCATGAAGATCCATCCGTGAACAAGATCCATGGGTCGTGTAGTTCTTTCTTGCTTGGTGATGGTGCATCCTCAGTGTCTGGTTTTTCAATGATGAAGTCTGCTAGTATCTGCCCTTTTACTGCAGTGCGTGGCCTGTAAGAAATGTTGTGTTCACCTAGTAACACACTCCACTTCTGCAGTCATCCCGATGCGTCGGGTTTGGAGATAATTTGCTTAATCGGTTGGTCTGTGATTACTACTATGGGGTGCGCTTGGAAGTACCTGCGCAACCGTTTAGCGGCGAACACTAGCGCCAAGACCAACTTCTCCATTGCGCTGTAATTAATCTTCGTTTTCTTCAGCGCTTTACTCACAAAGTACACAGGTGTTTGTATGGAATTCCTATCTGTCAGCAGTACCGCGCTGACTGCTCCATGAGTCGCAGATAAATACATAATTAATTCTTCCCCTGGTCGGGGTGCGACTAGTGTTGGGAGCGTTGCCAGGTGTTGTTTAAGCTGTGTAAAGGCTTCTTCTGCCTCCGTAGTCCAGCGAAAATCTCCCTTTTTTATACACTTCTTGAGTGTTTTGAAGAGAGGGAGTGACTTGTCTGCTGATTTGGACAAGAATCTATTTAGGCCGGCCAATTTTCCATTAAGAGATTGGACTTCCTTCAACGTGCACGGTGAGGGAAGTTCGATGACAGCCTTAGTTTTTTCTGGGCGTGGTTTAATGCCATCAGGTTCTATCAGGTATCCGAGAAACATGCCTTCTGTAGCGCCAGAAGTGCATTTCTTAGGATTTAGCTTCATGTTGATCTCTTTGAGAGTCCTAAATGTTTCCTCGATGTCGCGCACCAATTCCTCTTCAGTATGGCTCTTTATGATCAAGTCGTCAACGTAAACCTCTAGATTGCGGCCCACCTGTTTTTCGAATGCATTATCTACTAACCGTTGGTAGGTGGCGCCTGCGTTCTTCAAGCCAAAGGGCATTTTAGTATAGCAATAAACACCTTGGCTTGTATGAAAGGCCGTTTTTTCCTCATCTTCCTTAGCCATCTGGATTTGGTGGTATCCTTTGTATGCGTCTAGGAAGCATTTGAGTGGGTAACCACACAAAGACTCTACCTTTCAGTCTATCTCCGGTAGTGGGTAACAGTCTTGTGGACATGCCTTGCTGAGATCTGTGAAGTCCACACACATCCGCCAGCTACCGTCACTCTTCTTCACCATGAATGGGTTGGAAAGCCAGTCGTGATAGTAGACTTCTTGCATAATACCTGCCTTCACAAGTTTGTGTACCTCTGCCAGAATTTCTTGCGCGCGCTCCGGAGCTTGGCCCCGCTTCTTCTGGCGTATCGGTGAGTATCCTTGTCGGATTCTCAGCTTGTGTTCTGTGATTGAGCGAGGTACCCCAGTCATGTGTTTTGGCTCCCATGCAAAGATATCAAGGTTCTTTTGCAAGAGTGCGCACACAGCTGCCTTGCCGTTATCGACAGCGAATAACCTCCGTCGACACTTCCTGTTCTGGGTAATCAGGATGAATTGCAACCTTCAGATTTGGAACTTTGTTTGCGCGCCGTTCTGGAATGGGTGCTGTCTCGCATGTAACCGTGTTACATTCTCTATGTGGTACAGTGGCATTGTAGAGGGTAACAATACCTCCTTCCACTGGGAATTTGAGCATCCCATGTGTTGTAGACGATACTGCGCGCATGGCTGATATCCCCGGTCTTCCGATAATGCCATTGTACGGCGAAGGGGATTTAATCACCATAAAATTCATCCAGGCTGTCGCGGAGTGTTCTTTATTACCCATACTGACTAGTAGGCGTATTTGCCCCATAGGCCATATCTTTTCTCCTGTGAAACCAGTCAGCGCTGTCATGACCGGGCCTAACTGACTGCGCATCTCAGGTCGCAGTCGTTTGAAACAGTGTTCATACATTATGTCTGTTGATGCTCCTCCATCTACATACATGCGGTGGATATCGTGACCCCCCGCGCTAATTTCAATGGTGAGCGGCTCTACCACTGCGTTGTCCGCAGTCAAAGTGGGGAAGGAGATTTCACTTCCACGGGAAAACTTCTGGCTGGTTCTCTGCCTAGTCACTCGTTGCCATGATTGTATCATGTATATGGTGTCAGCCTTATCTTTGGGTGTCTCTTTCTTATTCCCGGACCTTTGCTTATCTTTTCTCTCCTTGATGTTTTTGACCAAGTGGTCCAACCTGCCTTCCTTTACTAATTTCTCGATTAGTTGGCACAATTGGACACACTCGTTGGTGGTATGGCCCTTCTGTCCATGGTAGTCGCAGTATCCACTTCCCACGCGCCGATCTTCTGGAGTGCGCATTGGTAGGGGCCGTGGGAAGTTTGCGCCTTCCGTCGAGAATATCTCTTTTGGAGTCTTTGTGAGTGGGGTATACTTGTCGTTATCCCATCCACTCCCCTGGCTGCGGTAACTCCTGTCGTTCCTGTTGCGGTTGGTACTCTGGTCAGTGGATTGTCTCCGAGGTTGTTCCTGTGACCTGTAGTTGGAGTAACCTTTCTTGCTATCTGCCGCAGCTGCTTCTCCTTGGATAAAGGACCTTGTGCGCTTCATCAGTTCATCAAACGTTTGGGATATTTTGTCATTCAGCCTTTTGATGAGTTCTGGGTTATTAATCCCGTTCATGAACCCTGAGATCTTCAACACTTCAGGGCACGCCTTAACCTGTATGCACTCATCTTTGAAGCGCTCTACATAAGCGCTTGTGGATTCCCCCTGGCGCTGTTTTACCCTGGCGAGTTCGACAGGGTTTTTAGCGCACTTCTTCCTTTGAGTGAAGTTCAGGCGGAATGCTTTCCGCAGTTCTTCGAAGCCATTGATGCTTCTGCGTTGAAGCTTGCTGAACCAATTTCGCGCGTTTCCAACCAGTGTGGAATTGAACATGTGACACCACACGGGTTGTGGCCAATTTTCGATTGTAGCGGTGATTCGAAAATTTTTAGGTGATCGTCCGGATCATCTGTTCCATCATAAGTTTTCACGTTGGCGGGCATGCGCCTTCTTTTGTTTTATGAGAAATCGCTGATGCGCCGAGTGAACGCATCCACTTTTTTGGCGGCGCCATGGGATGGACATGTCCTCCTCCTCTTGATCGCGATAGTTCTTCCTAGACTTCCAGAGTCCGGTTTATTGTCACCGTTATCCGAGGAATTACCGAGGATGAGTTTTCCCTCTTTCGGCGCTTGCGACTCTCCTCCGAGTTTCCGCTTGAAGGGCTTTCACTTGGAGAGTACCTTCGCCCAAGTCTGTCCTGAACTCTGCGGCCACCAAGCCTGGCGTGGACATTGGTACGCCGTTCATCTTCCTCGCTTCCTTCCGAATGCTGCGAGTTAGATGTCTCATCATTCTCAACTCTCCTCCCAATTCTGTTAAATACTGGGGGTCGGCGACTATCCCTCCCGCGCTTCTCCTTCTGACGGCGGTGGGATGTTTCGATTCGAGTCGAAGTTTAGTCGGGCATGCAGGCTCTGACTTGACCTCTTTTTTGCTTCCTCTTGCATGAGAGCGGCCAAAGTTTCGTAATTTTGCGATACAAAATCTCCCGGTGCTAGTTCCGGTGCGACTCCTTCTAGAGCAAGGGTGCTTGTTTCTACCATTGGGCCCTTGTTTCTATTGGGTGCATCTGATGCCTTTGAGAGGTCAGTTTCTAGCACTGATTGGAGAGGAGTAGCAAAAAGGGTGCGCAGCGAATCTGCTGCGTTGGTGGTGGTTGTAGTGGCTTGGGTTGTCCCCGAGCATTGCTCCACCGTAGGGAGGACTAGGTCTGGGCCTAATCCCTGATTTTTAGCGACACTGGTTGTCCCAGTAGTCTGCTTAGAAGCTAATCCGCTTTGCAGCTTCTTTCCTGTAAGGTCTGCTTGCGATCGCTGATTTCCATGCTTCGTCATTCTAGTTCTTAGTTCTTAGTGATGGTCCCACGGATGGCGCCACTTGTTGATACAAAAGTTGGGTGTTCCTTGTTTGAGCTCCGGTTCTCGTATCAATTGATTATTGCTGCTTGAGACCTGCGCACTAAGTAAACAGAAAACACCGTTAGGCTTATCGTGGGATTGTCTCCCACGATTATCCTCCGGCGTGAGAGTAAGTAATCGGTTTTAGGGTTATATCAAGTTAGGGTTTTAGATCGTACCTTTAATGAGGGATAGGGTTCCCTTTTGTTAGCCTTAATAGTTTTTATTAGAAGTGATGGTCATTCACATTTAGGAACTTTATATCGTGTGTTAGACATCGTGATAGAATAGTCAACGGGCTCATGGATTGGACTAAGCTAAATGGGTACTAGTTATGTTAAGCTTGCCTTTTATCCAATCCAACCCATGTCCAAGCCCACGAAAGCCCATAGAAAGCCTTTAGGGCATTAAGTCACTTGTACTATATAAACCCCTCAAAGTCTCATTTGAGGGGTGTGCTTGAGTGTGTTTTGTGTGTGTTTTCATATGAAATATTGTTTTCATTTCTTTCCTTTATCTCTCTACATACACGATCTATCATTCAAGTCACCAAGTTCTTCTCTTCATCTTTCTACGCATAGCATAACTGTTTTGGTTTACACATAGAGTGTTTGTGTCTAACGTTGTGATAAGGTATACGTGATAAAAGGGGCTTTACAATTGGTATCCAGTTATTGTCTCCAAATCTCTTTCGAAAATCGAACAAATGTCTTCAAACAATCTTTTTAACACAAGTGATGCTAGAAGCATTTTAGATGACGTTAAAACTAGAATTGGGTATCTTCAAGATACTGTTAAAACTAAAACCAATATTACAACAAACATCTGGTTTAATAGTTTTGATAATGAAAATAAAAAGTTTTTTGAAACTGAAATTGCCCCTCAGCTGAATGCCATCAGTGCAAGGGCAATTCATTTTGAACAAGCATTTTTGAAAGAAACAGCTGACTTTGTCAAGGACCATAAATCCCTGGTAAAGCAAGCTACTGAAAGTGTTGAACACATCAAAGTTTTGGAAAATTTGAATGATTCTCTCTTGAAGATGTGATGACTGCTGATATCATGTCCATTATTTTACAAACATATTCTGTTGAAGATCATGAAAGACTCCAGTCCGAGACCTCCGCAATTGTTTCAGAATATGAAAAAGCTCTTGAAAAACTTGAAAAAGAAAACGTGTCCTATTTTAAACAACTTGATCGAAAATCGGAGGAATGCAAGTATGACAAACTGTCGTATGAGCGTGCCTACAAGGACATGAAAGAGCAAAATGATCTTTTGAGAGCTCAGCTGGGATGTCAAAAAGGAAAGGTTGTGGATACTGTGATTACAAAACCATTGACTGAGGAGAAAACAAATGTTCCAAAACCGGTCTTCAAACCAAAAATGTCAATTTCTCAGCCTCCTCCAAAAGTCAATGAGAAAAATGATTTGTCAAAAACAGTCACTCCACAGTCCCTGCCTATTAAAAAGAGAATTATCAAAAGTTTTGAAAAAGGAAAAGCAGTTTCTGAAACACCAAAAGTGATTACACCTAGCATCTCTAAGACTAGTACACGGAATGTGACCAAAAATCCAGTTAAAGAATCTGTCGGTTCTAACAACATGGTCAACAATCACTATCTAGAAGAAGCTAGGAAAAAGGCACAGACTCGAAAATACGGAATTTTAGGTGCAACATCTAGGGTGATGAATTCTACGCGATTTCAAGGCAATGCTAGTAGTAGTAAACCATTACCTAGGAACACTCTACAAAAGACTAGGGATTGGCTTGCATCTAAGAGTAGTTGCGCAAAAGAAAATGCTATGCCCTTAGAAAACAACACTAGGAATTCTAAGTCTTTTTCGAACAAGAATCAATTTTCAAAAGACTGTAGTGACAAAGTTAAAGCTGCTGTTTTAAACAAGAATATTGAATTTGTCTGTATCTGCATGTAAAAAATGTGTATTTTCAGCTAATCATGATGCATGTGTCTCACAATATCTCAAGAAAGATAATTCTCGTGCCAAGGCACAATCCACTAAGACTCCAAACCGAAACAAACCCGTTGACAAGATGAACATCAAAAGGAAACCTAATAGGTGGATCTCTTCAGGACGTAGTTTTTCCAAAAATGAGTCTTCCGCTGCATCTGATAAGAAAACAACTCCTAGATCTTACCTTAGGTGGATTCCCACGGGAAAAGTTTTCAACCAAGTTGGTCTTAGGTGGATTCCCACTGGAAAGATTTTTGATACTTGCACCAACACAGATAATAGTGAAACTCATCTAGTTAAGGAAGTAGAAACCACTACAACCGTTGATAGTGATCACCCTCACCGTGAGGAATCTTGTACTTCTAACACTGTTATTTGTGAAAACTCTTCTTCTTTGGTTGCAGTGAATCAAATATCTCGAACCCACTCATCGAGGGTTCTAATTCTGTAAACTCTTCTTCTTCATTCTCTCTTTCTTTTATTTTTGATTTTCCATTTCTTTTATAAAACCAACAAAAACAAAATACAAAAATAGAAAACTTTCAAAAAATTCAAAAACAATATAAAATCAAAAAATCAAAAATATTCTTCTCCGACATGTCTCTCGTATAATCGATATTCTGTACGTTTCTAGAAATGTCATTCTACAATGATACGGACATGTACAGATGCTTGAGCGAGAGTTCTTTAAATGTTTTCTAAAACATGTCGTTTCTCAAAATTTCTTCAATAATGGCTTTCGTATACTTCAGTACGAAACCCGGACTTCAAATTAATGGCTTCTGAACACATCAGTTCAGGACCCGCGCTTCAAAGAAAGGAAAGTGCTTATTCAAAACAAAGGCTTTAAATATATTTTTTTCAAGCACTTTTCCTAAAAATGTAATGGCTTGCAGTTACTTCAGACTGTAACCCGATCTTTAAATAAAGGAAAGTGCTACGCAAAATCAATTTTCATATATATCGAGCACTTATCCTAAAACAAATGAAGATAATTTTTCTCTAAATATCTTCAAAAGATTTTCAAAATCTTCTTCTCATCTTGCGTACCATTGATTCGAAATTTTTTCAAAAAGATTTTTCAAAATCTCTCACATTTGGTACCAAGATAACTCCCTCTAAAACCCTTTAATTGATTATGCTTTATTAAATGGGGAGTATAAATCTAAAATGTTCCAAATTCATGCTTAAATCAAATCCGTTTGTCTCCCCAAAAGATTCTAAAATGTTGTTTAATCCGTTGATATAAAAAATATCACGATTATGCTATTTTTGAGGGGGAGGAGACGTGATTAAAATGTGATCAAAAATGCTTAATGATCGGTGTTTGAATCTCAAAATGAGCTCGACTCAGACGGAACCAATGAATTTACGGGAATCAATGTTAGTAAATGTACCATCTCGAGAAACTTGTGATAGATATGCACCTTCATGGGTCTAACCTCCTTTTCAAGGAGTGTTTACAACTTCAAGTTAGTTATTAGAGCTAGTTGTCACCTAAAAACTGACAATGGAACTCTTTAACTGAGCAACGTAACCGTGTCTCGTGGGGAATTGTCTATCATGAGCAGATCAATTCAAAAAGTGCGAACTCTACCCTCTATGTGAAGATTTAAGTTAAAACAATATAAGCACATGTGAAGGGGGAGTGTTTCTGAAAATATAAAACTCTCAGAGTGTTCCAAACATGTTTTCAATCATAAACACTCTGAGAGATTTTCAAGAAAAGGTTTTATGGCAACATGGGACAATCATGGAGTTATAAGGTGATTAAGGATAGGAAATCCGTCCTATGATCCGCCAGAGCCGGAGGGATCTACCCAAGGACATCACAAATAGTGAGTATTAGAAGTCCTTAGGAATGATTGAAAAAAGGAGTAATGTGAGAAAGGAGAAAGAAGGGGTTGAAGAATTAAAAGGAAATGTAAAAGAAAGGGTGAAAAGAAATAGCCCTCCATATTCAACCTTAGGGCAGAAACCGGGATCAATTCATCTGCTACTGGTTGTCACTAGATGACACTGGTATTGAAGACAAAGACGTCATGGACCCAGTGACGCACTGCACTAAACCTCCTAGCCACTCAATTCCTCTTAAAAGGATTTGTTTCATTCTCACTTGGAACCCTACATAATCTATTGACCTTCTCTTAGAGTTGGTTGATATTGAAGAAGGAGACCCTCTCCCTAGTCTCCGCTCAAGAAAACCAAAATGCACTATTGAGTCTAGAGCCACGAGATTCATCAAACGATCTCATAGGAACACTTGACATGACATCGCTTGGTGTTCATCTATAAGGGCACAAGTGATATATTCTAGAGTCCTACGCAGGTCTTAGCAATCTGCCAGAACATTTATGAGAAGTTTCACATCTGTGATCTTCAGTGATTGAATGGAAATTCCTGCCAGGGTCAACATCAAACAGCCCTGACAGCAGGTCACTTCGGTAACTCCCCGTGGATTACGCTTAGTGTGTCTCAAACGGTCTACAGTCGTGGGGTGATGCTTCGGTGTACCTCAGCGACTCATCTGAACTGTAGATGTATTTCGGTATATCGCGTTATCTCACTTGTGGGACTCCAGTTCAGGAATGGCCTTTCTGAGAATTAGAGACGTGTTTTCACACTATGCTGTTAACACCCTCGAAATTCAAACTTTTAAGTGTCGGAATCCGCTTATTACTAACCTGTTTTTATGTTTTCTTCTTATGGAAGCTCCGGAGCAGATTGATCGTGCAGACTCTCCACATGCTCATACCAACAACACATGAAAGTTCTCATCAAAATCAAAGGCTACTCAAAGTTAAAGATGATTCTTAGTCAATGTCAAAGAATCTACAAAGTTTAAAGACTCGAGAACCACATCATTGGTAACCAAAAGACAAATAGAAGTGTGAGCATGGTGGAGAAAGACGTGGAGACACCAAACCAACGAAGTTGACAATGGCAGACAACCACATTATCTGATCACAAAGCATGAAGGAACAAAGAATCAAGACTATTCTATATCTACGCACAAAGTTCAAGCTTGAGAAAAGTAAAGACCAAATCAAGTGGAGCATCTTTTGAATGACCACCCCTTAGGGGGAGATTGTTAGCCTTAATAGTTTTTATTAGAAGTGATGGTCATTCACATTTAGGAACTTTATATCGTGTGTTAGACATCGTGATAGAATAGTCAACGGGCTCGTGGATTGGACTAAGCTAAATGGGTACTAGTTATGTTAAGCTTGCCTTTTATCCAATCCAACCCATGTCCAAGCCCACGAAAGCCCATAGAAAGCCTTTAGGGCATTAAGTCACTTGTACTATATAAACCCCTCAAAGTCTCATTTGAGGGGTGTGCTTGAGTGTGTTTTGTGTGTGTTTTCATATGAAATATTGTTTTCATTTCTTTCCTTTATCTCTCTACATACACGATCTATCATTCAAGTCACCAAGTTCTTCTCTTCATCTTTCTACGCATAGCGTAACTGTTTTGGTTTACGCATAGAGTGTTTGTGTCTAACGTTGTGATAAGGTATACGTGATAAAAGGGGCTTTACACCTTTATATATGCACGAAATCCTTGTTGGTTTCGTGTTCCCCAACCTTCGGCGTATCCCGCCAAAGTCGGTTGGTAAACGATTATCTCCAAAGTTAGGAGATATCCGATATCTTATTCCATAAATAAGTTATGGGTTTGGGCCGTTGTGAGCCCAAACACTTATCGGCGTAGCCCAGTTCGTGCTGGGCTTTCTAGTATCGGTCTTTGGTCATGTTCGTGACCCGGATATAGACTATACGTCATCAATGAGAATTCGTTTCCTCATCCTGAGATGGATCTTTTTCAAAATCACTAAACTAATTTTCCTAAATCCGAAATCCTCTACATTGCCATCCTTACGATTTCCAGCATTATCAGCACCATCATTTTCGTCATCACTTACACCATCATTATCAGCACCAGACCCATCTTTATCATGACTTTCATTGTTGCCGAAAGAAACAGGTTTCTTGAATAGCTCACAATATTTCTCATTAAGTTCAATGAATTTTTCATCATCAGCATACTTCAAATATGCTTCTACCATATCAGCTTCAAGAGCACGTCTTTCAGAATATATCAAAGAAAGCTTTTCTTCAATTTGTTAAACAAAACCTGTATTCAATAATGATGTCAATGAAAAGTAATATTGAAGTTAATGACATGTGATTCTACATAGAATCACATGTGATTCTACATAGAATCACATGTGATTCTTAATAAAATCACATGTGATTCAAATAAAATCACATGTGATTCAACGAAGAATCACATGTGATTCTACATAGAATCACATGTGATTCTACAAAACGAATTACATGTAATTCAGACTAATTATTTGTGATTTCTCTTTTAATGCATTCAAATGAACAATTATAAAATGTATTAAACAAACTTCTTTGTCAGAAGATTCAGAAAAACCAACATCAATGAAGCCTTCTGACTCTTTAGCCTCCGCCTCAGTCCACTCAGCATTCAACTCTAAACACCCCAACTTCTTTTCAGCTAGTTCAAGCTCTATGCGTTGTCTCATTAAGGTTGACGACCAATTTAAGATAGCCGGACGCAAACGAACAACATGAAACTTCTCAAATTTGGTAGAGTCTAGATACACAAGCTGAAAAGAAAAACAAAACAATAAAAGTTACATATCACTAGAACCAGGAACCATTTTTAAATTTAATTAAATCTATAAACTTACCATGAGGACGGCTAATGGACTCGTGTAATGGCAATCTCCTTTCGGGTTGGTACTATATTGAAGGCATGAATGTATATAATCACACCAGTTGATGTCAGATATCGGAAGATCTTCAGGAATATATTTAACAACATCTAAACAAAGTTGCCCCTTCATTGTTTCACACCTACCCATCGTGTTGGCAAACAACATTACGAAGTTAAGTTTGAAAAGATTATCAACTACCGTTGCAGTAACCAACTTCCTAGCAATATCCGCCGTCCGTATGTGTTTCAACGTCTTTGGATAAACTGCTCAACCTAAGATCTCACAAAAGGATGGTCAATAGGTCTTTCCTCAAATGAAAACAACGAAGAACCACCAAATGGAATCCCTAACATATCCCGAATTTTCTCTGGAGTGACATCAATCGACAAACCATTCAACAAATCCATCTTATTAGTTGTTGTTTTGAAATTGGCAACCACAAACGTACCCAACTTGGATGGAAGTTGATCAATGAAAATTTTACGAAACTACTGAAGACCTATTTGAGTAAGAAATGGACCCATGTCGATCTTTGATTCACGGATAGAAGAAAACAGAGAAGAAGGAGCATTCCTTACCCTCATATTTGGAAATTTTTCAAGATACTCTAACTGCTCTTGTTCCGCCTGTGACAACAACATACTTTTCTTTCCCAACTTCTTAGACTTCCCAACATTACCTACATCTTCATTTTCAGAATCTGCATCCTCTTTCTTAACCTTACCCTTTTGTTTCTTAGTTTCTGAAAAATCTTTCTTCACCTTACCCTTTTTATTCTTAACTTTCACTTTCGACTTCTCCGCAATACCTTCATCTTCAGAATCAGTTTAAAACCTCTTTCTTCACCTTCTTCAACATACCCTTTTGATTCTTAACTTTCACTTTCGACTTCTCCGCAATACCTTCATCTTCAGAATCAGAAGCATCTTTCATTAAACCCTTCAACGTCTCAAACATAAGCTTAAAATTATCAAGCTTCCTAAGCTTCGATGAACCTCTTTCTTCATCAGAACCTTTCTTTTTCTTAATCTTCTTAGAGACAATAACACCTTCATCAAAAATAAAATATACTAATCAGACTTAAACATGTGATTCATAAACTAAATTTCATAATAATAAAACATACAAAATCACATGTGATTCTTAATATAGAATCAGACTTAACATGTGATTTGAATAAAATCACATGTGATTGTAGTAGGTTATTCTAACACAAACAAAGCAGTAAAAAAGATCACATGTGATTTGTATTAAAGATTGTGGAAAACTAGAAGGGGGGTTGAATAGTTTTACCAATTTAAAACTTCCTTTTAAACATTTAGATCGACTTATGTCAATCTATTTGGTTGTTTATGTTGGACGTTGATAGATAGATATATAAACGTGTAATGAAAGATAAAGAGTAAGAAGTACATCACCACGACACAAGTATTTATTGTGGTTCGGCTACAAGGACACCTTCCTTGCCCTACTCCACTCCCCGAGTCACCTACTCGAGAGTTCGTAAACACTACACCAATCTCCTTATGGCGGAGAAGCCTTCACAACGTCGCTTAACCTTTTTCCGGTACAAAGCTAAATACTGAGTTCTTTCACACCAAGGCGAACCACACCTAACACAACGTCGTCTACCCTTTATACGGTGCTAGGCTAACCACCGGGTTCTTTCACTCCAAGGTGAACCACACCTACACAATGTCGCCTACCTTTTATTAGGTACTAGGCTAAGCACCTAGTTCCATTACCATGGAGGAACTACTACCCATCACAACACAACACCTAATCTCAAGGAGATCTACTCCTTGTTACAACACAATCAAGGATATCACCATCCTTGGATCTAGTACTAGTCTATCTTTTACATCGAAACACACCATATCGATTGTACATCTAAGGCACCTTTCACTAATGCCTTTAGCTAGATCTTCAAGACACCTTTCACTAATGTCTTGTGGCTAGATCTTCAAGACACCTTTCACTAATGTCTTGTAACTTGGCTTCTAGGCACCTTTCACTAATGCCTACAATATGGACGATCGACACCTTTCACTAATGTCTTCGTCTTGACCCTTGAGACATCTTTCACTAATGTCTTCAACACTACACTTCTTAGAGGTAAGAAAAGAATCATCAACAAGAAGACTTCAGTAGCCTTGATGATGAGGAAGCATGGCAACTCTTGGACTTGAGCTTGCTCGACTTCAAAGGTGGTGATCTTGCCTTTAAGAGGAACCTAGAAGATCACACAAAAACAAAAGACAAACTACATAGATCTCTTGGATATGAGGTTAGAGAGATATAATACTTGGAGATAGTATGTGTGAAAAGTGGTGAGCTAAAAGAAAGAAATGGCTCACTATTTATAGAAGAAAAACACTACTGTTCCCCGGATCCCACGGATCCCTCCCTTGAGGGATCCGTCCAGTGTATTACTGGGGATCCGTGGGACGCTCCCTTTTACCCATGGGTATTTTGGTTATGGGTCATGGGTCATGGGTTGATCCATGGGTCTTTAGCTAGATACAATGTATCTCTTGAGTGCAATGCACCTAGTCACATGGGTATGGGTCAAAACCATGGGTTATGGATATTATCCATATATGATATAAGCATGATGTCATGCAATGGGTTATGGTTCAAGCTCCATGGGTCATGGGCTTTGGGTTGTACCCAACTACATTCAATGTATTTGCCCAATGGGTTATGATACTTAAGTTTCTACCCATTTATATTACCCAATATACTACATACTAGTTATGTGTACATTTTACCCAAATATGTAAACACTAGTTGTTGTACATATGTAATATTAAATCATAAAATCACTTATATGTGTTTTAGTGTTTTATGTGAAAATGTTTAATATGTTAGAAACTATTAGTTCAAACCATTTACGTATTTTATTTGTTTCGTTAAAATGATTTTACGTTTGTTATCGACAAAACATTAGAAGATCGTAAAATATAAATAAACGTTTTTACGGCTTATTTGTATTAACAATCTCCCCCTTTTTGTTGATGACAAAACATAAAATTATTTTAAGGAAAAGCTAAAATTCGTAAAAGTTTGAATTTGTAGTTTTTACTTTCTTCTCCCCCTTTTTGTCGAAACAAAAAGTGTTTGAAGGAAAGCAACACATCGTTTTTAAGAAAAACATGTGAAAGAAATAAAATGAAATAGAGAGCAAGTAACGGGAAAGGATCTCGTCTTTACTCCCCTTGACGAGTCCATCCCTATGAAAGGGCGTCAAGAAAGTGATACTAATCTAGTTTGTTTGCAAGTATGTTTGCAAAAGATTTCGTCTAAGTGACGAATGTACTCCCCCTTGATGATTGCAATTTTGCAAGGGGATGTGATGAAATGTAAACCTAGTATTGCAAGTAATTTGCAATGTATTGCTTTGACATAAAGCTCCCCCTAGCTTTATGATGTCAAAGTCTTCATGTGTAAATTGAATAACTACAAAACAAAAGTTAGAAAGCAAGTATAATTCACAATTTCCTGCAAATGTGGTTCAAGTTAGTAGAAAGAAAGCTTTCTGTCTCATGGATCCCACGGTTCCCTCCTGGTAGGGATCCGTCTAGGCAATTCTGAGGGATCCGTATTAGCTGTTTAATTACAGCAAAGGTGATATAACAAGTAATGTTATCACAAAAATGAGATATGAATACAAAGTAATCATATGCTCAACAAAATAACAAGTAGCATGTAATTCCATTTAATAAAACTAGAGTTATGATATACATGACTCTAAAAACTAAGGAAATAAGAAAATACATGACTAGGAATTTCTAAACCAACTATCGCTTGATGCTAGGACACCACTAAAATCTTCTAGCTCAAGTTTTGTTTAGGTTTGATCTCGTTGAAACGTTCGAGGAGATGATAGAACATGAAACGTTGGTCTTCTCGTATTTCATGTATCAAACTTTCAACATGTTGACAATGATAGCAATCTTTGTCATGGCTAGGTAGTGGTGGTGGAAGAAGTGAAATGGCTTGATGCGAAGGATCAAGGGAAGCGGCTTGTAGAGCTTCAAACGATGAAGGGATTGGTGGAGGTGCATTTGAGAATGACTCAACCAAAAATGATGGTGGTGGTAGAGAAGTGTCAACTTCCATATGGTCGGGTGGTTGACTTTGATGATTTCTCATAATCCAAATGGGATTATATGATGGAAACGGCGAAAAGGAAGCCGGAGCAAGTGTTGATTCAACACCTTGATTTTGAACCATTATTCCTCCTAATGAGGAGAATGTTGTCGGCGGAAGCGGATGAGACGGCCTAGGAGGCAAGTCCTCTAAATTGTAGAGGTGTGGTGATGATAGTGGGGATGTAAATGAAATAGCTCTAGGAACTAATGGTGATGGTTTAGTGGAGATGATATTGTTTGGCCTATGAGGTATGGTGGTATTTGGCATTGGTAGTTTTGTGGGTACTATCCTTTTAGGAATTGGTTTGATTGGATGAGAAAGGATCCTATCATTTGTTGGCTTGACCGGAGATGATTCGGTTGAAGAGATTTCGTGTATAACACGAGCCTTTTTCATGGGTGGTTCTTTGGTGGATAAGTTACTACTTGGGGTTTTCCTCATGATGAGATGATTTCAAGAGGTTTGTAAGGATTTCTAAAGTGCTGAAAGTTAGGATGAGATTGATGACTATGGAGGTCCTAACAAAGTGGTTTATAAACCAAGAGATTTGGCAAGTGCATTTAAGCCTTAAGCCACTAGGATTCATTGGAATGTGATGATTAACATGCACAAGAGTCAACTTCAGAGTTTGCACTGATCTAGGAACTCATTTAAGATGAGATGGAGTGTTTGAGTTAGGAAGATGAGTTGAAATGATTGTTTTAGCAAGTTTTTGGCATAAACTGTCACCCAAATCCCACGGTTCCCTCCTTAGAGGGATCCGTCTAGGCTAATCCTAGGGATCCGGCCTTCAGCAGTTATGAAAGAGTGGAAATGATGTTTCTAAGATCTAAGACCTATAACATCTTGAGTGTTTCAGTCCATCTAAGTGTCTTAAATGAAGAGGTGCTTGAATACTTAAGAGTAATGAGTGTTGTAGCAAATGATTGGCTTTTAAGGAAGAAATTGGAACCTTCATGAGTACCAATGAATGAACAAGGATGACACTAAAGATTTTGATGGTGTCAAATGGAGCTAAATGATCCTAGTGATCAGATAGTGAATTAGGATAATGTCTTGGATAAGATCCTAAAGGTTTTAAGATGGAAGAGCTAGAATTTGATCAGCATTGACCAATTTTTGAGGTAAGGATGATTATGATCAATTTTGCCATAATCGAAAGATTTCCAAAGCTAGATATGAGGGATCATGTGAGAAATGACAAGTGAGTTTAAAAGCGGAAGAGTAATGAGTTTAGGTAAGATGATAGATCTACAAGCTTCTTGGGTGTGATCTAAGTGAGTTATGCGTGAGTATGAGTTTACTCATCTTTGAAATGCACTATGTCTAGCTTAGTGTGAAGTGATCTAAGGACATGTTTGAAATACAATGATTGTAAATGCATTGGAGCGGAAATATGGTGAGTTTTGGTGAAGTGATAAATCAAAAGCACCTTGAATGTGATCCTAAGTTAGCTATGAGTGAGTGTGAGACATACTGAGCTTTAGGAAGATATAAGTGATCCTAAAGTATCATGTTTAACTAGTCCAATAAAGACTGGAAGGTGGGATTGATGCAAGCAAGCTAAAAATGCACCTCTGTCCACTCGGATCCCACGGATCCTTCATTTGAGGGATCCGACTAGTTATAACCAAGGGATCCGGTGTCTGAGACAGATTTCCTTAACAGAATGGTTGCATAAATTTGCTTTATGTATCGAATTTTGAAACTAATGATTTCTTACAGTAAACATGTATGTATACATGTAAAACATAGCAATGAGAGCATGTAAGAATAGCACATAAGCAATTAATATGAAATATAGCTCACAAATAACATAGAGGTTTATCAAACTTAACAAGCACTTGTTCAAGAAGCTCAAAACATATTTACGATCTAGATTAGTAAATCGTTTGTATTAACAATGGCATGCAAGGTATGTTGAAGAATAAGAGACACATGTATATGCGTCCTTAAGACAGTGATTTGTTTAGAAGGTTGTTTTGGTTTAGTGAAGGTAATGAACTAAGTATAGTTATTACGGATGGTGATTAGCATACAATGAACTTCATCCTTGAAGTATTGTAGCTCTTCTCGATCAAAGCAAGATAATCGCTTGATGAGGCAAGTGGTTGTGATTAACTAAAAGAAAAATTAATTTTGCAACTTGTTTGATTAGTAATCCTAAGACAACGCAAAGTATTTCCATTGTAAACTTACTTTAGGAAAACATAGGAGTATAAATTTCTCAAGTGAGAGAATGAATATGAGACTATTACTAGCGGTGCTCAATTATGGCTAAACACGACCATTTTTACGGGCGATTCCACATACCCAACTTCTCTCAAGGAAGCAATTCAACCGTTAGGTCAAATTGAGTTTCTAGTACAATAATTTCTCCAGTATTCATTCTCAAGTTAGGAAAATTTATATTCCTACAATGGCCTATTGAAGAGTAACAGTGATGATACTTTGCTTCGTTTATATTAATATTATACTTGAACCAACTAAGGTGACGAAGGTGTAAAAAAAATTAAAAGTTGTCTATATGGTGAACAAAAAAAATGGTTGGATGAGCTAGTTCAACATATGTTGTTGGAAAGCTCGAGTTTGGACTTTCGGATATGAACAATTATATTTGCGTTGCAAAATAATTTACTTGAGTATATCGGATGAAATAATCAAGTTGTCAATCCTACTATGAAGCTTGGAGAGCGATCATGAAAAGGAAAACGGGAGAGTACATCATCAACACAAGTGTAGGTTATGATCCGATGTACATTCTTGTTGTTTTTAGAAAACGATACAAGAAAATATGAAATCAAGAAATCATATAGGCACATAAAACATTTATGTTGCACACATGACAAACTCAATCAAAAAGCCATTTTAGTGTGTTATATATTTTAAACATTTTTCAACTTATAAAACTAACATTTTTTACACAACTAGATGTTATCCCAAACACTCCTTCAAGTAGCACACTGATTAGTAGAAAATTACTAAATCGACAAGCAAGAGAATAAATAGCAAGGTAAGGAAACCACATATGTTAATCAATCAAACAAGCACAAAAGCTATTTGAGATAAGCAAATAATCAAGTAATGCAAGGGAAACAATTTATCATTTAGCATAGCATACGAAAGTTCTTTTCATCGCTTTGCGTTAAACATGTATACCAAACTTGATTAGTTTCCTTTATAAATATGATCAAAACCTTAATTTCAAAAGAAGACACATTGTTATTCAAAGATGAAAACATCCGTCTCCAATTAGATCAAAAGTTTGTGCAAAATTTATGACCGAAAAAATGACTTTCTATTATAAATCAATGATTCTATAAAATTTTGTTTTGAATCAGTTTATGAAATCATTTTTAAATGAAAGTAGACTCAAATACCTTTAAAACGATAGGTGGCACGACTTCTAACGACTTACGGTTAATTAGTTGTGGATTTTTGAAATTCAGACAAAAACTGTCTTCTGTACCACGGATCCCTTGCTTGAGGGATCCGTCCAGTGTAACCTGAGGGATCCGCGGATCTGATACAGAATTACAAAAATGTACGTTCTGACCCGACGAAAAGGTTTAACCTTTGTAGACTTTTTAGTGAAGTTATATTACCCATTTTTACCTTTATTCAAGCTTGAATAACAAGATATCTAACAACAAAACTTCAAAGAAAAAAAAATCACTAAAACACTTTTCATTTTATGCTTATTATAAGATAGTAGCATATCTCACCATTTTATCCACAAGCAATTTAGCACGTTTTTTACCAAAAATTGTAACTAAAAAAACATACCTTTGCTATAATCCCTTTTAATGGTTTTAGAAACCATAGACGCGAAATACTTCATGATCTTCTAAGATACCCCAATCCTTTGCTAAATATTCTTTTTAGGGAAAGATATATTTAGAGAAATTCTTCATGATCTTCTTAGGATGCCGAAATCCAAGTATGGAGAATACTTAACAAGGAAAATGCTAGACCATTCTATCATTGTCCAACAATAAACATTATAATGATTTTTAAAACATGACTTTGAAAAAATCCTTCTTTGTAGTTTTCAAACATACACGGATCGTATCAAGTTTTTAAAGTACAACATACTTTAAGAAACTTGGTAACGAAGCTCTGATGCCAATTGTGGAAAACTAGAAGGGGGGTTGAATAGTTTTACCAATTTAAAACTTCCTTTTAAATATTTAGATCGACTTATGTCAATCTATTTGGTTGTTTATGTTGGACGTTGATAGATAGATATATAAACGTGTAATGAAAGATAAAGAGTAAGAAGCACATCACCACGACACAAGTATTTATGGCTACAAGGACACCTTCCTTGCCCTACTCCACTCCCCGAGTCACCTACTCGAGAGTTCGTAAACACTACACCAATCTCCTTATGGCGGAGAATCCTTCACAACGTCGCTTAACCTTTTTCCGGTACAAAGCTAAATACCGAGTTCTTTCACACCAAGGCGAACCACACCTAACACAACGTCGCCTACCCTTTATACGGTGCTAGGCTAACCACCGGGTTCTTTCACTCCAAGGTGAACCACACCTACACAACGTCGCCTACCCTTTATTAGGTACTAGGCTAAGCACCTAGTTCCATTACCATGGAGGAACTACTACCCATCACAACACAACACCTAATCTCAAGGAGATCTACTCCTTGTTACAACACCATCAAGGATATCACCATCCTTGGATCTAGTACTAGTCTATCTTGTACATCGAAACACACCATATCGATTGTACATCTAAGGCACCTTTCACTAATGCCTTTAGCTAGATCTTCAAGACACCTTTCACTAATGTCTTGTGGCTAGATCTTCAAGACACCTTTCACTAATGTCTTGTAACTTGGCTTCTAGGCACCTTTCACTAATTCCTACAATATGGACGATCGACACCTTTCACTAATGTCTTCGTCTTGACCCTTGAGACATCTTTCACTAATGTCTTCAACACTACACTTCTTAGAGGTAAGAAAATAATCATCGACAAGAAGACTTCAGTACACTTGATGATGAGGAAGCATGGCAACTCTTGGACTTGAGCTTGCTCGACTTCAAAGGTGGTGATCTTGCCTTTAAGAGGAACCTAGAGGATCACACAAAAACAAAAGATAAACTACATAGATCTCTTGGATATGAGGTTAGAGAGATATAATACTTGGAGATAGTATGTGTGAAAAGTGGTGAGCTAAAAGAAAGAAATGGCTCACTATTTATAGAAGAAAAACACTACTGTTCCTCGGATCCCACGGATCCCTCCCTTGAAGGATCCGTCCAGTGTATTATTGGGGATTCGTGGGACGCTCCCTTTTACCCATGGGTATTTTGGTTATGGGTCATGGGTCATGGGTTGATCCATGGGTCTTTAGCTAGATACAATGTATCTCTTGAGTGCAATGCACCTAGTCACATGGGTATGGGTCAAAACCATGGGTTATGGATATTATCCATATATGATATAAGCATGATGTCATGCAATGGGTTATGGGTCAAGCTCCATGGGTCATGGGCTTTGGGTTATACCCAACTACATTCAATGTATTTGCCCAATGGGTTATGATACTTAAGTTTCTACCCATTTATATTACCCAATATACTACATACTAGTTATGTGTACATTTTACCCAAATATGTAAACACTAGTTGTTGTACATATGTAATATTAAATCGTAAAATCACTTATTTTGTTTTAGTGTTTTATGTGAAAATGTTTAATATGTTAGAAACTATTAGTTCAAACCATTTACGTATTTTATTTGTTTCGTTAAAATGATTTTACGTTTGTTATCGACAAAACATTAGAAGATCGTAAAATATAAATAAACGTTTTTACG
Source organism: Chrysanthemum makinoi (assembly GCA_910596185.1). Lineage (NCBI taxonomy): Eukaryota > Viridiplantae > Streptophyta > Magnoliopsida > Asterales > Asteraceae > Chrysanthemum > Chrysanthemum makinoi. Next base: position 90,792,113 of record OU343224.1, read on the forward strand.
GCTTATTTGTATTAACAAAGATCACATGTGATTATTAATATAGAATCAGACTTAATATACTTGCAAGAGAATTATTTGTAAAAATTACATATCCAAAATCACATGTGATCCTTCAAAATACAAAATAAATATCTACTTAACATAAACTAAATTTCGATGAAACTAACTTGACATTACCTTCATCAGAACCCTTCTTTCTCTTAAATTTCGATGATTCTGAACCTACTTCATTACTATAAAAAACCCTCGCCTTCTTTGCAGCCAAACCCCTCGACTTCTTTGACAACTTATCATGCTCACCACTATCCTCTTTTTCAGACAACTTCCTTTTCCTACTAGACAAATCAACATCAACCTTTGGCTTAGCCGAAGTATTGCGTCTAGGAACATTCAGCTTAAGATTAGCCTTTGCTTTAGCCTTCGGATTAGACTTCTGGACCTCAGCAACCTTCTCCTTATCTTTGACAACATCCACCTTCGATTTAATATTTTGGACATCCGCAGCCTTCGATTGAGCCTTAGGATTAGACTTCTGCACATCCGCAACCTTCTCCTTATCTTTCATAATAACCTTATCATTCTCCTTCACAACCTCAGCCACCTTATCCTTCTCCTTGACAACCTCAGCCACCTTCTCATTGACCACCTCAGCTACCTTCTCCTTCACCTTATCCTTCTCCTTGACAACCTCAGCTACCTTCTCCTTGACCACCTCAGCCACCTTCTCCTTCACCTTATCCTTCTCCTTGACAACCTCAGCCACATTATCCTTTGCCACATCCACCTTCGGATGACTAATCTTCTCCTTATCTTTCAAAACATTCTCCTTATCCTTATCTTTCAAAACATCCTTAGCCACTTTATCCTTATCCTACTCCTTTGCAACCTCAGACACCTTCTCCTTCGCAACCTCAGATACATTCTCCTTCACAATATCCTTGGGATTAGCCTTAGATTTTGGCACATTATCCTTCGGATTAGCCTTGGGATATGCATTGGGATTTTCCTTGGAATTAGGCACATTATGCGGCAAATAAGGCACAGGAACAGGCATACTGATATTTGCAGCAGCCGGATTAACCGAAGAAACAGGGGAAGGATTCAAAACCAATCGGTTTGTTATACCAGACCTAGTTGTCCGACCAGGAGAATTAGAGGAAGGAGAACCAGACTTAACAGCATCAACTGCAGTATCTGGCTGCATAACAGAAGCACCTAACAACAGGAGCATAAAAACATATAGAATCAGACTAACTCATATACAAAATCAAAACAAATAAAAAATCTACATAAAAAAAGTAACAGAAATGATACAAAATCACATGTGCTCCAGTAAAAACAACAAATAAATATGCTCTAATGAACAACTCAAACAAAATCAAACAAATCAAAATCACATGTGCTCTAACAAATCAAACAAATCAAAATCTAAATATAAAAACTAAAATAAAATCACATGTGCTCTAAAGAACCACTAATATAGTCAACTACACATATTCTGGTGCACAAAGTGGACAGAATAATACACAACATAAGATCAGAAAATGATACAAAAATCACATGTGCTCTTGTAAATCCCAAATAAATAAACTCCTTCATATACAGAATCACATGTGCTCCTTTAATACCAAAATAAATATATACTTAACTAAACAAATAACCATTACCAAACAATAAAATCAATCACAAACTACATTTTCTTTACACATATGCTAAACTAAACATATACCAACTCCTTTATAAACTCAACTTTCATCAAAATAAACTCCTTCATATACAGAATCACATGTGCTCCTTCATATACTCAACTAAACAACACTACTAAACTCCATTTTCATCAAAATAAAACATATAATCAACTAAACTTCATTTGCATCAAAACAGAAAAATCCATTTTTATCAAAATAAACTTACATATAATCAAAAAAGTCAACTACACAGATAATCAGTACCAAACAGAAAACAATAAAAACCTACACAAAAAAAAATAATAAAAAAATAATCAGTACCAGAATCAGGAAGAGGTTTATTTTGATCAGCAGGTGTCGATGAAGACGATTGGAGCAACGACCCACCTTTTGCGTTTCATATCTCATCTCATATGTCCATTGAAAATCATTAATCGAATATTGGGGGTTAGGGTTTGATATATTGCGGATGTGATTGTATATGAATTTTGGGGGTTAGGGTGAGAGAGTTTATAGAGAGTGTGTGTGTGTATGTGTGTGTGTGTGTGTGTGAGTGATGATAATGAAAGTTATGAGCGGGTGAGAGGAATTTATTTTTGTGATTATAATACCCAACCTACCCCTCTGAAGAAATTAAATGAAAAGCAACTTTCTATACTAACCGTTGGATGTAAAGGAAATGGACGGTCAAGATTAGAAGATTTGTTCTATGCTAAAAATGTGTTGTGCACTGATCTTTTGTCATATATTATATAGATCGTGCGTAGAATGATAGAGGTCTAACGCTTGGTATCAAATGAAGATATGATAAAATATCGGTGCAGAACACATTTTTAGCATAGAACAAATCCTCTAATCTTGACCGTCCATTTCCTTTACATCCAACGGTTAGTATAGAAAGTTGCTTTTCATTTAATTTCTTCAGAGGGGTAGGTTGGGTATTATAATCACACAAATAAATTCCTCTCACCCGCTCATACCTTTCATTATCATCACTCACACACACACACACACACACACACTCTCTCTCTCTCTCTCTCTCTCTCTCTCTCTCTCTATACACTCTCTCACCCTAACCCTCAAAATTCGTATACAATCACATCCGCAATATATCAAACCCTAACCCCCAATATTCGATTAATGCTTGTCAATGGACATACGAGATGAGATATCAAACGCAAAAGGTAGGTCGTTGCTCCAATCGTCTTCATCGACACCTGCTGATCAAAATAAACCTCTTCCTGATTCTGGCACTGATTATTTTATTCTTCTTTTGTATGTGTGTGTGTGTGTGTGTGTATGTGTGTGTGTGTAGGTTTTTATTGTTTTTTGTTTGGTACTGATTATTTGTGTAGTTGACTTTTTTGATTATATGTAAGTTTATTTTGATGAAAATGGATTTTTCTGTTTTGATGCAAATGAAGTTTAGTTGATTATATGTTTTATTTTGATGAAAATGGAGTTTAGTAGTGTTGTTTAGTTGAGTATATGAAGGAGTACATGTGATTCTGTATATGAAGGAGTTTATTTTGATGAAAGTTGAGTTTATGAAGGAGTTGGTATATGTTCAGTTTAGTATATGTGTAAAGAAAATGTAGTTTGTGATTGATTTTATTGTTTGGTAATGGTTATTTGTTTAGTTAAATATATATTTATTTTGGTATTGAAGGAGAACAGGTGATTCTGTATATGAAGGAGTTTATTTATTTGGGATTTACAGGAGCACATGTGATTTTTGTATCATTTTCTGATCTTATGTTGTGTATTATTCTGTCCACTTTGTGCACCAGAATATGTGTAGTTGACTATATTAGTGGTTCATTAGAGCACATGTGATTTTGTTTTAGTTTGTATATTTAGATTTTGATTTGTTTGATTTGTTAGAGCACATGTGATTTTGATTTGTTTGATTTTGTTTGAGTTGTTCATTAGAGCATATTTATTTGCTGTTTTTACTGGAGCACATGTGATTTTGTATCATTTTTGTTTTCCATTTTGTTTATAAGCATTTCTGCATCACTTTCCCCTATGAAAGCATTTATATCCTTTTGATGATTCTTAAAATCATCAGATGTGCCATGAACGTATTCATACCCACCTTTCAAACTGGTTAAAAAGCTGTGTGCTCGTGCTGCACCAATCTTGTTTGTTGCCGCTTTGACAATAAATATTTTGTTTGCTTGAGTCATTCTTCTTTGTTTTTTTGTAAAATGTTTGTACTCTTTTGGTATTAGGACATGGTTGTGTTTAGCAATAAACTGAACTAACTTATATCTTCCAGAAACTTGGTCCAATTCTAACCTTATACGAGCTCTACAACCTGTTATATGCAGAGTTGTATTTATCTTTTGTTTGTCACTGTTTTGAGGATCCAAAGTGTCGATATTAATACGTCTTGGAATACCTTCTTTATTACACATGATGTATTTGTGTTGTACCATTTCAGATTTTGTTAATCGTTGCCCTGACTTTTTAATTTGAAAACCTCCTGCTTCAGCATAAGTACTATACATCTCTATACCTTCCTCTATAGTGTCATAGTATCTCCCCTCTTCTGGTACACGAATTCCTTCTACATGAGGCTCCCAATATATCGATCCACCAGGTGTTTCAGCATACTCATATAAGGTTGGTCTTGGTGATCTCATAGAATCTGCATATGCAAAACAGAATTACTAGGAATCACATGTGATTTAATACACATTTTTTTAATAAAGATTTTATTTACTGTTTTTCTTAATCACATGTGATTTATAACTATATAATCACATGTGATTTATAACAAATTACATCTTTGTCTACATTCAAAACAAAACACTAAAACAGCTGATTTTGAATATAAATCACATGTGATTTTGGAAAAAATCACATATGATTTACGAATTATTCAAATATATTTTTTTAATTTAAATCACATTTTTTTAATAATCTTTTTATTTACTGATTTCCTTAATCATATGTAAATCACATGTGATTTTCATGTGAAATCACATATGATTTATAACAAATTACATGTTTGTTAGACTATTTTTGTTTTGTCTACATTCAAAAGAAAACACTAAAACATAAAAAAATTTAACTCCTTTGTATGTTTTTAGAATAACCTATTGCAAATCACATGTAATTTATATTCAAATCAGAATAATAAAACAGCTACCTCACTTTTGATTTACTACATACAAAAAATTTGTTTAATAAACAAAAAAGATCAAATCTGTAACAACTCGTAATTTCAGGTCATTTTTGAAATTTACTATTCATCTCGGGAATTTACTATTCACTGATTACTATTCATCGTTTTACTATTCATCGTTTTTGAAGTCGGTTTGAGACTTTGAGAGGTTATTTCAAAATTTTACTATTCACAAAACACTATTCATTCCAGGAGAAAAATCACTATTCATGATTCACTATTCATCATTTTTCGTAAACTAGGTTTACGAGTATCAAATACGCGTAACCTTGAGGGTTAAGCCGCGTATTCATGGAATATCATTGAAAACATTTCATATACACTACAGTTAGTCTACATATCATCAGTAACATCATTTCATATCAGTTTATGGATGGGTTTGCATATTCCATTAACGTATATTTATTTATTAAATAAACGCTATCGCACGATCATTTATTTTGAATAATTGATCCAAAACTTACGAAAATTGTCCTAATATATTTTTATAATCATTTTAAGACTATAAAAATTATATAATTAGTTTACCCGATGTTTTGAATTTATTTTGTATATATATGGGTATATATATATATTAACGACGGTTTTCGTAAATTCTATTCGATAATTATTTATTCACTCAATACTTGCGAGAAATGCATTTTTATAATTTTTATGACTTCGATATATTTTATTTTGTTCCGTTAAAATTGATTTCTAGCTAACGCTATATTTAATAATTAATTATATGTACAAAATACACATTATACATAACTTTATACACATTTAAATCATCAAAACACACAACCTACTTCCCCAATATATACTTGCCGACCCCCCCCCCCCCCATGTCATCCTTTTATTAAAAATATCTTGACAAAAATTGGACACATACACCAAAATGATTAGATATTGTAATATACAAGAGTTCTACAAAAATAAAACACCTACAAACACATACTAAAAGGTGAAGACTAGAGAAAACTCTTTCATTTTTGTTGTGATGATCGACCAAGAAGAAACCATATATTTTTCAAGATCCTAGTGTTTAACAAGTTCATTTAGTAATCTATTTCAAGGTTTTGAAATAAAAACCTAAAGATTAATTAAGTTTCTAGTTCCAAAAACTCTTCAATCACTCAAGTAAGTGTTCTAAATAATTTTCCTAATCTTTCATACTATTACTTGATTTATTTTTATGATCTAGTAAGAAAAACATGCAAATATTCTATGAATCATACCACTTTATACTTGATTTTACTACTTATAATGAGTTTTAACTATCCTATATTTATTCCCATGAACCTTATCATTGTTGGTGAAGTTTAGGAACCCATGACACCCTAATAAGGTGTATGGTAGGTTTAGAATAGTTTTGGTATTGATTGGAAGGGTTTAGAACAAGTATTACACTTGAAAAATCATTTTCGACAACATATAATTAAGGGCTGTCCATTTTTGTAAAATCTGGAAATTTCAATAGGTCATGGATTATTTTGGTTTATATTTTCAGAAAATAGACTTTAAAACAAAACCGTGGTCGCTTGAACGGGTTAAAACGGATTTATAACGAAGAAGTTACGCTATTTTCAAGTTTAACGACGAAAACTAATTTTCTGAAATTATACAAGATGTCAAGGATTATTTAAGGGGCAAAAATGAGTTTTAAGCATTATATAAACGAGTTGATTTATCAAAAATATATTAGTATATATTAACACGAAACTAAGGATATATAAATCGTAGAAAACCAAGCTTTAACGACTAAGTTACACGCGTTTTAAATATGGCTATCGTAACCATTTTACACAAGGAATAACACTTATATATTTTCTATTAGACCAAAATGGTTATCGCACGTGACCATGTTTGGAGCCGTTTTTCATATCGATAGAGTATTTTAGAGAAAACGATGTCTACAAATAAAAGTGAGTTCACCTAGCCCATTTTCCAAAATGTTCAACCGTTCGTCAAACGAAGTTATAACGAATAATATACGATCACTCAAACGTTTCCGAAAACTACTCATAAACTATATTTTTAGCTCGACTACCTTACTTCATCTATATTTTTCTCTATGATCGAGACTTCTATGATCAAAAGTTAAATGCTAAGACTTTTAGATATCGCTACAAGCTTTCCAAAACCATTGAGTTTGTTTTCTAACACTCGATATTCACTATTTTACGACTAGCTTTGCGAGGCTACTTAGTCATTTTCATGAGTTCTCTAAGTATATTATTTTAAGACGAAAAACTATAAAATTCTTGTTCTATTTCTAAACGACTATCGTGGGATGTTGTTTCAACATATATAAGCATAAAGTATTTTATAACTTGACAAGACGTTATAAACTTATTTTCGACGATAAACTTTATTTTCAAATGCACAAGTGGTATGGATATCATATGAGTTTGCATGCACAACATTAAATCATGACTTATATTAGATCATATCATTCATAATAGGTTGCAGTTAGCGATTGCGCCTCATTTCAGTGTATCCACTTTGTCATCATAATCATTGTATCAAGTGAGTTTTTCATAGCCCCGTTTTACAAGTTTATACTTTATTTCAAACCTACGGGGGAGAATACATTGCACATCATTTTATTACGAGCCCAAGTATATCAAATTCATTTACATTGATTAAGTTACCTCATTGCCAATTGAATGTCCCCATTTCATAATCATGAACCGTTAATTCCGGAAGAAGCGAGAGTGAGTAAATAGGTCTATTAAGGGTGACTCCTCCATCCGGGTTGGTGGTTCCAACTGGTCAAACGGATGCATTTCATTTAATATCATAATTTGAGTTGTTTGGCAAACACTCTGTTGGGCCGAACATCATGATCAGTCTAGCTTCGGTGTCATGTTCTTATAGCAATTGTATCATTTTTATGTGACATATTTGTCATACATGACTTATACTTGTGGTGGTCGTATAAAACATTTACATAAACTCTATGAACTCACTCAACCTTTGTGTTGACACTTTTAGCAATGTATTTTCAGGTATCTAAGGCATATACTTCATGGCATGCATAAGGACTTATCATAGAGTCGCGGTGACGACGCGTCTCACATGGGTTTTATGCACTTTAAAACATCGTTTGGATTGTAACAAACTTATTTCCGCAAATGTTGACTACCTTTTGGGACCTATCTTTTGTAAACTCTGAATGTTTTATTATATCAAACGATGTATTTTCAAAACGACACTTTAGGTCGTTCAATATAACTGTAACTGTGATGCTATGGCAGTCATCCCCCAGGAATTCCATTCCGCTGCAAAACAGGTATTTTGGGGGTGTGACAGATTGGCATCAGAGCAAGAGTTATAGAGAACTAGGTTGTATCATTGACCCTAGACTATAACTACATCATCATAGCATCTCATCATTTCATCATAAATGCATATTCCTTATGCATGTGGTTTCATACGCACATTTTGCGAGTTATTTATTTTCATTTCAAATCGATTGTCACATAGATGTCTTCAGATACCCATTCCATTATCCTTTCTTCAGACTCCAACGTGGAGAATGCCTTGTCATTCCCTATCACAATTTTAACATCAGTTGGCTCTACACCAGACTCACCACTCGTACTATCGGATACTGAGACTGAACCCTTTTGAGGAGGACAAATTTGCACCTACACTACCACTGTCACCATCGATTCGTCGTAGGAACAAGGCAGTTCCTATCATTCTACCGAGACAGACCCTTCCATTTGGTAGGACTTATAGGCTTAGTCCTAATGGACCTATTAGGATGCTTACTGCAAGGAAGAGAGTACATTCTTTTACCCTCATTCTTAGATCACCTGCTACTCATGTAATACAACCACCATCAGCTACTCATACCACTATTAGTCGTCCAATAGTGCATACTCCAGTTTTACCTCTGAAACGTCGCGAGACAACACGGAAGAGGGTAGTATTTCATTCACCATCATTTCCTAAATCACCACTAGGATTTCCATCATCATCATCGTTATCATTTTCATCATGTTTATCATCTAGAGCACCATCCGTACCATTACATCTCATAGACACTACTCATACATATGACTTGCAGCTTGGGAAGCGTGCATGATTTGACACACCATTACCATCTATCACTAAGACTATAGACACTACACCATCTTATAAGTTTGAGGACGGTGAGAGTTTCAAAGCTGTTGCTGCTAGACAGCCTACTGCTCCTACACTTGAGACATGATTAGACCATCAACAGGAACAGATAATAAGTACCTTTCTATCTAATGTAATATTTATCCTTTATTATCTCCACGATAATCACAACCTTCAATTATTTCATTCCCTATTCCAATTGCCCAATTTTCAATCATTTCACAACAATATACCGTTATCTTACTAGGGATTAGGCCAACTTTATTCTTGACTAATTAGGAGACTATTACCATTCTATGAGGTTCTCCCATGTATTCTACAAACCATTCAACAAATTTTATTTCAAGTTATTTTGCTACCACTTCATGAAATTATTTCACTTAATTTTATTCCAAGCTATTTTACTACCATCTTAGGAAAATTGTTTCGCAGAGTTCTAAAACAAGTTGTTTTGTTACCACCCTACAAATTGATTTTTAGTCATTCTATCAACTATTTACTATCATTACGCGAAATGATTTTCATGTTACTCTAAAAAAAATTGTTAGGCCATTATCTTACAAAACAACACGTTGAATACCATCTAAAACTTTGGAGAAACATAATACCATTTCAACAAAACCAAGCATCACATCATTTGTCCTCGATTATACATAGCCTGATCACCTATGTATAATTCAGGAAGGATTATGTCATGAAAGAAACAAGCATCATTTCAAACTTCCTAAAACAATCTTCATTAAAAAACAAAGCTTTGTAATCAAATAAATTATTCATAAACATCTCTTTTTGTTAACACTCTATAGATGCCTACGCCACACATCACTCACTCAACCGATAAGTTAGAATTTTACCAGTGACCTTTTTAGGAAAGACTTTCCATACCATCTATGAGGAGGATTCCTCGATACAAGAAAACAATGAAAAGATTTCAAAACTACCAACAAGGACTAGAAGTATGTAGTAAGATGTTTCCAAACTCAATAGAAATTTTAAGACATCACGAAACAATCTGAACCACTATCTTTGGACTAGAAGCCAAATTCTATCATTTCTAAAGTACCAGCTAGACCGAGTTACAAGATTTAGTACAAAGCAAATACACACTAAGCAACACTGTAGAAATAAACCAAGCCTCCTAACTGAGACTACAGAACATTCCACTAAACATATGTAAACTTCCTTACAATGAGTTTCCCTCAAAGGAAAAATTGAGTTAAGTTAAGGTTATCGATATAAACTTCCCCTAAGGCATTGTGTTCTCTAGAAATTACAGATGACCTCACTTCCATATCAAGAGAGGCAACATGTCTAAACATATCTGACAATCAATGACTCTCTATCTACAAGTGAAATCAGAACAAACATTCTTCGACATAGTATGAGCTGATATCTATGTTTCTACTAGCATGATAACAATCTCAGTGATGAACTATTTTAGAAGTACTCAATATCGGAAAAATCTTGAAAATCAACCACCACATCACATCACTTAAATATTTAGGGTTTTGTGACTTGACAACATAGAGCGTGGAAATATTTTGATAAGAGAAATTAAGAGAGACACCATCAAACAATAAACATTTTAGTAATTGAGACTAAGCACCTTAGGCAAGGAAGACTCAAGTCATGACATTCGCTAGAACTAGAAACGCGAGGAATCACAACTGTTACCCATAATCTATTCTTTTCAATAATGTCCTTATCGACAGACTTGACATTTTAAAATTGGCACGAGACACATGGTATCAATTTCAATTATACCTAATATAAGGTAGCCGATTCACCTTAGACTTCTGTCAATCATTTCAAGATTCCCATGGAACCTACTAGGACATGAGTACCGCCTATTGTCCTCAGCTGAATGGTCAGAGAGAGTGAACAATTCAAACATTAGAAGATATACTCAAGCATGTGTGATTTTCTGAAAATGATTTGGCAAATCATTCTTCATCGAACAAGTTTCCTTACAACAATAGTTATCACATGAACATACTGACTGCACCATTTGAGGCACTCTATGGTTGAATTGTCAATCACCTATTGACAGGCCAAAAACAGGAAAGTCCAACTCACTAGTCCATAACTTATTCATGAAACAACAAAAAAATCATATAGATCAAAAATCAGTTACAAGCAACAACAAATAGATAGAAAAGCTACGTCGATATGCGACGCAAACTATTAGAAATGTGTTTCATAAGTCACAAACCATTAGAATTTCAAGTTGGCAACAGAGTTATGTTGAAAGTCTCGCCATGGAAAGGCGTGGTACGATTCAGAAAACGCGGGAAGTTAAACTCGAGGTACATTGGGTTATTTAAGATTCCGGATAGAGTATATCCCTTAGCATACAAACTTGATCTTTTGTCAGAACTCGCCAATTTACTTAACACACTTCATGACTCAAATATCCTCACCTTTTCACAAATAACAGCGTAGAAACCAACATGAACTGAATTCAGGGACTGAATTCCTTTTTGGGTGGGCGAATGTGACAACTCGTAATTTCAGGTCATTTCTGAAATTTACTATTCATCTTGGGAATTTACTATTCACTGATTACTATTCATCATTTTACTATTTATCGTTTTTGAAGTCGGTTTGAGACTTTGAGAGGTTATTTCAAAATTTTACTATTCACGAAACACTATTCATTCCCGGAGAAAAATCACTATTCATGATTCACTATTCATTATTTTTCGTAAACTAGGTTTACGAGTATCAAATACGCGTAACCTTGAGGGTTAAGCCCTGACTTTTTAATTTGAAAACCTCCTGCTTCAGCATAAGTACTATACATCTCTATACCTTCCTCTATAGTGTCATAGTATCTCCCCTCTTCTGGTACACGAATTCCTTCTACATGAGGCTCCCAATATATCGATCCACCAGGTGTTTCAGCATACTCATATAAGGTTGGTCTTGGTGATCTCATAGAATCTGCATATGCAAAACAGAATTACTAGGAATCACATGTGATTTAATACACATTTTTTAATAAAGATTTTATTTACTGTTTTTCTTAATCACATGTGATTTATAACAAAAATCACATGTGATTTATAACAAATTACATCTTTGTCTACATTCAAAACAAAACACTAAAACAGCTGATTTTGAATATAAATCACATGTGATTTTGGAAAAAATCACATATGATTTACGAATTATTCAAATATATTTTTTTAATTTAAATCACATTTTTTTAATAATCTTTTTATTTACTGATTTCCTTAATCATATGTAAATCACATGTGATTTTCATGTGAAATCACATATGATTTATAACAAATTACATGTTTGTTAGACTATTTTTGTTTTGTCTACATTCAAAAGAAAACACTAAAACATAAAAAAATTTAACTCCTTTGTATGTTTTTAGAATAACCTATTGCAAATCACATGTAATTTATATTCAAATCAGAATAATAAAACAGCTACCTCACTTTTGATTTACTACATACAAAAAATTTGTTTAATAAACAAAAAAGATCAAATCTGTAACAACTCGTAATTTCAGGTCATTTTTGAAATTTACTATTCATCTCGGGAATTTACTATTCACTGATTACTATTCATCGTTTTACTATTCATCGTTTTTGAAGTCGATTTGAGACTTTGAGAGGTTATTTCAAAATTTTACTATTCACAAAACACTATTCATTCCAGGAGAAAAATCACTATTCATGATTCACTATTCATCATTTTTCGTAAACTAGGTTTACGAGTATCAAATACGCGTAACCTTGAGGGTTAAGCCGCGTATTCATGGAATATCATTGAAAACATTTCATATACACTACAGTTAGTCTACATATCATCAGTAACATCATTTCATATCAGTTTATGGATGGGTTTGCATATTCCATTAACGTATATTTATTTATTAAATAAACGCTATCGCACGATCATTTATTTTGAATAATTGATCCAAAACTTACGAAAATTGTCCTAATATATTTTTATAATCATTTTAAGACTATAAAAATTATATAATTAGTTTACCCGATGTTTTGAATTTATTTTGTATATATATGGGTATATATATATATTAACGACGGTTTTCGTAAATTCTATTCGATAATTATTTATTCACTCAATACTTACGAGAAATGCATTTTTATAACTTTTATGACTTCGATATATTTTATTTTGTTCCGTTAAAATTGATTTCTAGCTAACGCTATATTTAATAATTAATTATATGTACAAAATACACATTATACATAACTTTATACACATTTAAATCATCAAAACACACAACCTACTTCCCCAATATATACTTGCCGACCCCCCCCCCCCCCATGTCATCCTTTTATTAAAAATATCTTGACAAAAATTGGACACATACACCAAAATGATTAGATATTGTAATATACAAGAGTTCTACAAAAATAAAACACCTACAAACACATACTAAAAGGTGAAGACTAGAGAAAACTCTTTCATTTTTGTTGTGATGATCGACCAAGAAGAAACCATATATTTTTCAAGATCCTAGTGTTTAACAAGTTCATTTAGTAATCTATTTCAAGGTTTTGAAATAAAAACCTAAAGATTAATTAAGTTTCTAGTTCCAAAAACTCTTCAATCACTCAAGTAAGTGTTCTAAATAATTTTCCTAATCTTTCATACTATTACTTGATTTATTTTTATGATCTAGTAAGAAAAACATGCAAATATTCTATGAATCATACCACTTTATACTTGATTTTACTACTTATAATGAGTTTTAACTATCCTATATTTATTCCCATGAACCTTATCATTGTTGGTGAAGTTTAGGAACCCATGACACCCTAATAAGGTGTATGGTAGGTTTAGAATAGTTTTGGTATTGATTGGAAGGGTTTAGAACAAGTATTACACTAGAAAAATCATTTTCGACAACATATAATTAAGGGCTGTCCATTTTTGTAAAATCTGGAAATTTCAATAGGTCATGGATTATTTTGGTTTATATTTTCAGAAAATAGACTTTAAAACGAAACCGTGGTCGCTTGAACGGGTTAAAACGGATTTATAACGAAGAAGTTACGCTATTTTCAAGTTTAACGACGAAAACTAATTTTCTGAAATTATACAAGATGTCAAGGATTATTTAAGGGGCAAAAATGAGTTTTAAGCATTATATAAACGAGTTGATTTATCAAAAATATATTAGTATATATTAACACGAAACTAAGGATATATAAATCTTAGAAAACCAAGCTTTAACGACTAAGTTACACGCGTTTTAAATATGGCTATCGTAACCATTTTACACAAGGAATAACACTTATATATTTTCTATTAGACCAAAATGGTTATCGCACGTGACCATGTTTGGAGCCGTTTTTCATATCGATAGAGTATTTTAGAGAAAACGATGTCTACAAATAAAAGTGAGTTCACCTAGCCCATTTTCCAAAATGTTCAACCGTTCGTCAAACGAAGTTATAACGAATAATATACGATCACTCAAACGTTTCCGAAAACTACTCATAAACTATATTTTTAGCTCGACTACCTTACTTCATCTATATTTTTCTCTATGATCGAGACTTCTATGATCAAAAGTTAAATGCTAAGACTTTTAGATATCGCTACAAGCTTTCCAAAACCATTGAGTTTGTTTTCTAACACTCGATATTCACTATTTTACGACTAGCTTTGCGAGGCTACTTAGTCATTTTCATGAGTTCTCTAAGTATATTATTTTAAGACGAAAAACTATAAAATTCTTGTTCTATTTCTAAACGACTATCGTGGGATGTTGTTTCAATATATATAAGCATAAAGTATTTTATAACTTGCCAAGACGATATAAACTTATTTTTTTAACGATAAACTTTATTTTCAAATATACAAGTGGTATGGATATCATATGAGTTTGCATGCACAACATTAAATCATGACTTATATTAGATCATATCATTCATAATAGGTTGCAGTTAGAGATTGCGCCTCATTTCAGTGTATCCATTTTTGCCATCATAATCATTGTATCAAGTGAGTTTTTCATAGCCCCGTTTTACAAGTTTATACTTTATTTCAAACCTACGGGGGAGAATACATTGCACATCATTTTATTACGAGCCCAAGTATATCAAATTCATTTACATTGATTAAGTTACCTCATTGCCAATTGAATGTCCCCATTTCATAATCATGAACCGTTAATTCCGGAAGAAGCGAGAGTGAGTAAATAGGTCTATTAAGGGTGACTCCTCCATCCGGGTTGGTGGTTCCAACTGGTCAAACGGATGCATTTCATTTAATATCATAATTTGAGTTGTTTGGCAAACACTCTGTTGGGGCGAACATTATGATCAGTCTAGCTTCGGTGTCATGTTCTTATAGCAATTGTATCATTTTTATGTGACATATTTGTCATACATGACTTATACTTGTGGTGGTCATATAAAACATTTACATAAACTCTATGAACTCACTCAACCTTTGTGTTGACACTTTTAGCAATGTATTTTCAGGTATCTAAGGCATATACTTCATGGCATGCATAAGGACTTATCATAGAGTCGCGGTGACGACGCGTCTCACATGGATTTTATGCACTTTAAAACATCGTTTGGATTGTAACAAACTTATTTCCGCAAATGTTGACTACCTTTTGGGACCTATCTTTTGTAAACTCTGAATGTTTTATTATATCAAACGATGTATTTTCAAAATGACACTTTAGGTCGTTCAATATAACTGTAACTGTGATGCTATGGCAGTCATCCCCAGGAATTCCATTCCGCTGCAAAACAGGTATTTTAGGGGTGTGACAGATTGGCATCAGAGCAAGAGTTATAGAGAACTAGGTTGTATCATTGACCCTAGACTATAACTACATCATCATAGCATCTCATCATTTCATCATAAATGCATATTCCCTATGCATACGGTTTCATACGCACATTTTGCGGGTTATTTACTTTCATTTCAAATCGATTGTCACATGGATGTCTTCAGATACCCATTCCATTATCCTTTCTTCAGACTCCAACGTGAAGAATGCCTTGTCATTCCCTGTCACAATTTTAACATCAATTGGCTCTACACCAGACTCACCACTCATATTATCCGATACTGAGACTGAACCCTTTGAGGAGGACAAAGTTGCACCTACACCACCACTGTCACCATCGATTTGTCGTAGGAACAAGGCAGTTCCTATCATTCTGCCGGGACAGACCATACCATTTGGTAGGACTTATAGGCTTAGTCCTAATGGACCTATTAGGATGCTTACTGTAAGGAAGAGAGTACATTCTTTTACCCCCACTCTTAGGTCAACCGCTACTCAGGTACTACAACCACCATCAGCTACTCATACCACTATTAGTCGTCCGATAGTGCGTACTCCAGTTTTACCTCTGAAACGTCGTGAGACAACACGGAAGAGGGTAGTATTTCATTCACCATCATTTCCTAAATCACCACTAGGATTTCCATCATCATCATCGTTATCATTTTCATCATGTTTATCATCTAGAGCACCATCCGTACCATCACATCTCATAGACACTACTCATACATATGACTTGCAGCTTGGGAAGCGTGCATGATTTGACACACCATTACCATCTATCACTAAGACTATAGACACTACACCATCTTATAAGTTTGAGGACGGTGAGAGTTTCAGAGTTGCTGCTGCTAGACAGCCTACTGCTCCTACACTTGAGACACGATTAGACCATCAACAGGAACAGATAATAAGTACCTTTCTATCTAATGTAATCTTTATCTTTTATTATCTCCATGATAATCACAACCTTCAATTATTTCATTCCCTATTCCAATTGCCCAATTTTCAATCATTTCACAACAATATACCGTTATCTTACTAGGGGTTAGGCCAACTTTATTCTTGACTAATTAGGAGACTATTACCATTCTATGAGGTTCTCCCATGTATTCTACAAACCATTCAACAAATTTTATTTCAAGTTATTTTGCTACCACTTCATGAAATTATTTCACTTAATTTTATTCCAAGCTATTTTACTACCATCTTAGGAAAATTGTTTCGCAGAGTTCTAAAACAAGTTGTTTTGTTACCACCCTACAAATTGATTTTTAGTCATTCTATCAACTATTTACTATCATTACGCGAAATGATTTTCATGTTACTCTAAA
This sequence comes from Chrysanthemum makinoi, assembly GCA_910596185.1. NCBI lineage: Eukaryota > Viridiplantae > Streptophyta > Magnoliopsida > Asterales > Asteraceae > Chrysanthemum > Chrysanthemum makinoi. The sequence goes on from OU343224.1 coordinate 90,809,243, forward strand.
AAAAATTGTTAGGCCATTATCTTACAAAACAACACGTTGAATACCATCTAAAACTTCGGAGAAACATAATACCATTTCAACAAAACCAAGCATCACATCATTTGTCCTCGATTATACATAGCCTGATCACCTATGTATAATTCAGGAAGGATTATGTCATGAAAGAAACAAGCATCATTTCAAACTTCCTAAAACAATCTTCATTAAAAAACAAAGCTTTGTAATCAGATAACTTGTTCATAAACATTTCTTTTGTTAACACTCTATAGATGCCTACGCCACACATCACTCACTCAACCGATAAGTTAGAATTTTACCAGTGACCTTTTTAGGAAAGACTTTCCATACCATCTATGAGGAGGATTCCTCGATACAAGAAAACAATGAAAAGATTTCAAAACTACCAACAAGGACTAGAAGTATGTAGTAAGATGTTTCCAAACTCAATAGAAATTTTAAGACATCACGAAACAATCTGAACCACTATCTTTGGACTAGAAGCCAAATTCTATCATTTCTAAAGTACCAGCTAGACCGAGTTACCAGATTTAGTACAAAGCAAATACACACTAAGAAACACTGTAGAAATAAACCAAGCCTCCTAACTAAGACTACAGAACATTCCATTAAACATATGTAAACTTCCTTACAATGAGTTTCCCTCAAAGGAAAAATTGAGTTAAGTTAAGGTTATCGATATAAACTTCCCCTAAGGCATTGTGTTCTCTAGAAATTACAGATGACCTCACTTCCATATCAAGAGAGGCAACAGGTCTGAACATATCGGACAATCAATGACTCTCTATCTACAAGTGAAATCAGAACAAACATTCTTCGACATAGTATGAGCTGATATCTATGTTTCTACTAGCATGATAACAATCTCAGTGATGAACTATTTTAGAAGTACTCAATATCGGAAAAATCTTGAAAATCAACCACCACATCACATCACTTAAATATTTAGGGTTTTGTGACTTGACAACATAGAGCGTGGAAATATTTCGATAAGAGAAATTAAGAGAGACACCATCAAACAATAAACATTTTAGTAATGGAGACTAAGCACCTTAGGCAAGGAAGACTCAAGTCATGACATTCGCTAGAACTAGAAACGCGAGGAATCACAACTGTTACCCATAATCTATTCTTTTCAATAATGTCCTTATCGACAGACTTGACATTTTAAAATTGGCACGAGACACATGGTATCAATTTCAATTATACCTAATATAAGGTAGCCGATTCACCTTAGACTTCTGTCAATCATTTCAAGATTCTCATGGAACCTACTAGGACATGAGTACCGCCTATTATCCTCAGCTCAATGGTCAGAGCGAGAGAACGATTCAAACATTAGAAGATATACTCAAAGCATGTGTGATTTTCTGGAAATGATTAGGCAAATCATTCTTCATCGAACAAGTTTCCTTACAACAATAGTTATCACATGAACATACTGACTGCACCATTTGAGGCACTCTATGGTTGAATTGTCAATCACCTATTGACAGGCCAAAAACAGGAAAGTCCAACTCACTAGTCCATAACTTATTCATGAAACAACAAAAAAATCATATAGATCAAAAATCAGTTACAAGCAACAACAAATAGATAGAAAAGCTACGTCGATATGCGACGCAAACTATTAGAAATGTGTTTCATAAGTCACAAACCATTAGAATTTCAAGTTGGCAACAGAGTTATGTTGAAAGTCTCGCCATGGAAAGGCGTGGTACGATTCGAAAACGCGGAAGTTAAACTCGAGGTACATTGGGTTATTTAAGATTCCGGATAGAGTATATCCCTTAGCATACAAACTTGATCTTTTGTCAGAACTCGCCAATTTACTTAACACACTTCATGACTCAAATATCCCCACCTTTTCAACAATAACACCGTAGAAACCAACATGAACTGAATTCAGGGACTGAATTTCTTTTTGGGTGGGCGAATGTGACAACTCGTAATTTCAGGTCATTTCTCATCTTGGGAATTTACTATTCACCGATAACTATTCATCATTTTACTATTCATCGCTTTTGAAGTCGGTTTGAGACTTTGAGAGGTTATTTCAAAATTTTACTATTCACGAAACACTATTCATTCCCGGAGAAAAATCACTATTCATGATTCACTATTCATTATTTTTCGTAAACTAGGTTTACGAGTATCAAATACGCGTAACCTTGAGGGTTAAGCCCTGACTTTTTAATTTGAAAACCTCCTGCTTCAGCATAAGTACTATACATCTCTATACCTTCCTCTATAGTGTCATAGTATCTCCCCTCTTCTGGTACACGAATTCCTTCTACATGAGGCTCCCAATATATCGATCCACCAGGTGTTTCAGCATACTCATATAAGGTTGGTCTTGGTGATCTCATAGAATCTGCATATGCAAAACAGAATTACTAGGAATCACATGTGATTTAATACACATTTTTTTAATAAAGATTTTATTTACTGTTTTTCTTAATCACATGTGATTTATAACTATATAATCACATGTGATTTATAACAAATTACATCTTTGTCTACATTCAAAACAAAACACTAAAACAGCTGATTTTGAATATAAATCACATGTGATTTTGGAAAAAATCACATATGATTTACGAATTATTCAAATATATTTTTTTAATTTAAATCACATTTTTTTAATAATCTTTTTATTTACTGATTTCCTTAATCATATGTAAATCACATGTGATTTTCATGTGAAATCACATATGATTTATAACAAATTACATGTTTGTTAGACTATTTTTGTTTTGTCTACATTCAAAAGAAAACACTAAAACATAAAAAAATTTAACTCCTTTGTATGTTTTTAGAATAACCTATTGCAAATCACATGTAATTTATATTCAAATCAGAATAATAAAACAGCTACCTCACTTTTGATTTACTACATACAAAAAATTTGTTTAATAAACAAAAAAGATCAAATCTGTAACAACTCGTAATTTCAGGTCATTTCTCAAATTTACTATTCATCTCGGGAATTTACTATTCACTGATTACTATTCATCGTTTTACTATTCATCGTTTTTGAAGTCGGTTTGAGACTTTGAGAGATTATTTCAAAATTTTACTATTCACAAAACACTATTCATTCCTGGAGAAAAATCACTATTCATGGTTCACTATTCATCATTTTTCGTAAACTAGGTTTACGAGCATCAAATACGCGTAACCTTGAGGGTTAAGCCGCGTATTCATGGAATATCATTGAAAACATTTCATATACACTACAGTTAGTCTACATATCATCAGTAACATCATTTCATATCAGTTTATGGATGGGTTTGCATATTCCATTAACGTATATTTATTTATTAAATAAACGCTATCGCACGATCATTTATTTTGAATAATTGATCCAAAACTTACGAAAATTGTCCTAATATATTTTTATAATCATTTTAAGACTATAAAAATTATATAATTAGTTTACCCGATGTTTTGAATTTATTTTGTATATATATGGGTATATATATATATATATTAACGACGGTTTTCGTAAATTCTATTCGATAATTATTTATTCACTCAATACTTGCGAGAAATGCATTTTTATAACTTTTATGACTTCGATATATTTTATTTTGTTCCGTTAAAATTGATTTCTAGCTAACGCTATATTTAATAATTAATTATATGTACAAAATACACATTATACATAACTTTATACACATTTAAATCATCAAAACACACAACCTACTTCCCCAATATATACTTGCCGACCCCCCCCCCCCCCATGTCATCCTTTTATTAAAAATATCTTGACAAAAATTGGACACATACACCAAAATGATTAGATATTGTAATATACAAGAGTTCTACAAAAATAAAACACCTACAAACACATACTAAAAGGTGAAGACTAGAGAAAACTCTTTCATTTTTGTTGTGATGATCGACCAAGAAGAAACCATATATTTTTCAAGATCCTAGTGTTTAACAAGTTCATTTAGTAATCTATTTCAAGGTTTTGAAATAAAAACCTAAAGATTAATTAAGTTTCTAGTTCCAAAAACTCTTCAATCACTCAAGTAAGTGTTCTAAATAATTTTCCTAATCTTTCATACTATTACTTGATTTATTTTTATGATCTAGTAAGAAAAACATGCAAATATTCTATGAATCATACCACTTTATACTTGATTTTACTACTTATAATGAGTTTTAACTATCCTATATTTATTCCCATGAACCTTATCATTGTTGGTGAAGTTTAGGAACCCATGACACCCTAATAAGGTGTATGGTAGGTTTAGAATAGTTTTGGTATTGATTGGAAGGGTTTAGAACAAGTATTACACTAGAAAAATCATTTTCGACAACATATAATTAAGGGCTGTCCATTTTTGTAAAATCTGGAAATTTCAATAGGTCATGGATTATTTTGGTTTATATTTTCAGAAAATAGACTTTAAAACAAAACCGTGGTCGCTTGAACGGGTTAAAACGGATTTATAACGAAGAAGTTACGCTATTTTCAAGTTTAACGACGAAAACTAATTTTCTGAAATTATACAAGATGTCAAGGATTATTTAAGGGGCAAAAATGAGTTTTAAGCATTATATAAACGATTTGATTTATCAAAAATATATTAGTATATATTAACACGAAACTAAGGATATATAAATCGTAGAAAACCAAGCTTTAACGACTAAGTTACACGCGTTTTAAATATGGCTATCGTAACCATTTTACACAAGGAATAACACTTATATATTTTCTATTAGACCAAAATGGTTATCGCACGTGACCATGTTTGGAGCCGTTTTTCATATCGATAGAGTATTTTAGAGAAAACGATGTCTACAAATAAAAGTGAGTTCACCTAGCCCATTTTCCAAAATGTTCAACCGTTCGTCAAACGAAGTTATAACGAATAATATACGATCACTCAAACGTTTCCGAAAACTACTCATAAACTATATTTTTAGCTCGACTACCTTACTTCATCTATATTTTTCTCTATGATCGAGACTTCTATGATCAAAAGTTAAATGCTAAGACTTTTAGATATCGCTACAAGCTTTCCAAAACCATTGAGTTTGTTTTCTAACACTCGATATTCACTATTTTATGACTAGCTTTGCGAGGCTACTTAGTCATTTTCATGAGTTCTCTAAGTATATTATTTTAAGACGAAAAACTATAAAATTCTTGTTCTATTTCTAAACGACTATCGTGGGATGTTGTTTCAACATATATAAGCATAAAGTATTTTATAACTTGACAAGACGTTATAAACTTATTTTCGACGATAAACTTTATTTTCAAATGCACAAGTGGTATGGATATCATATGAGTTTGCATGCACAACATTAAATCATGACTTATATTAGATCATATCATTCATAATAGGTTGCAGTTAGAGATTGCGCCTCATTTCAGTGTATCCATTTTTGCCATCATAATCATTGTATCAAGTGAGTTTTTCATAGCCCCGTTTTACAAGTTTATACTTTATTTCAAACCTACGGGGGAGAATACATTGCACATCATTTTATTACGAGCCCAAGTATATCAAATTCATTTACATTGATTAAGTTACCTCATTGCCAATTGAATGTCCCCATTTCATAATCATGAACCGTTAATTCCGGAATAAGCGAGAGTGAGTAAATAGGTCTATTAAGGGTGACTCCTCCATCCGGGTTGGTGGTTCCAACTGGTCAAACGGATGCATTTCATTTAATATCATAATTTGAGTTGTTTGGCAAACACTCTGTTGGGGCGAACATTATGATCAGTCTAGCTTCGGTGTCATGTTCTTATAGCAATTGTATCATTTTTATGTGACATATTTGTCATACATGACTTATACTTGTGGTGGTCATATAAAACATTTACATAAACTCTATGAACTCACTCAACCTTTGTGTTGACACTTTTAGCAATGTATTTTCGGGTATCTAAGGCATATACTTCATGGCATGCATAAGGACTTATCATAGAGTCGCGGTGACGACGAGTCTCACATGGGTTTTATGCACTTTAAAACATCGTTTGGATTGTAACAAACTTATTTCCGCAAATGTTGACTACCTTTTGGGACTATCTTTTGTAAACTCTGAATGTTTTATTATATCAAACGATGTGTTTTTAAAACGACACTTTAGGTCGTTTAATATAACTGTAACTGTGATGCTATGGCAGTCATCCCCCAGGAATTCCATTCCGCTGCAAAACATGTATTTTGGGGGTGTGACAAAATCACACGTGATTCACCTTCAATTTCTTTCTCAACAAAACCTGTTGTGTCTTCAACTTCTGGTAAATCATCTACAACAGATGTTGTGTTTACAGCATCTAATGGAACTTCGATTAGATTGTTTTCATCTATAACGTCGATTAAATTCTGGTTTTCATTCATTTTAAATCGACGGCGGTGATACGGTGGTTTTTATGGTGATACGGCGGTGATACGGTGTTTTATGAGAGAGAAAGTAGATGAAGGTCGGTTTTTATGGCGGTGATACGGCGGTTTTACGGTGATACGGCGGTTTTACAGTGATACGAAGGTTTTACGGTCATCGGTTTTTTTTTTCGGCGTGGTTAGAGGATTCCGGCAGAGGCGCGTTTTTAGTTTTGAGAGGTGCGTGTTTTTATGAAAGGTATGTGCAGATTTTTTTGTTTTATAGGATAGACGTGAAATTACAATCATGCCCTTGTTTGTAATTTTCAGATCTCATCTCCACCATTGGATGAAAAAAGAATGAATGGTGGGGATGTTGTGGTTTGTTCTTTAGCAAATAGTGGGTTGTCATGGATCTCATCTCTATAATATATATGTTTCTTAACATTTTTTTAAAATAAACTTATTTGGCAAGCTGCAAAGCAAGCCCAATGAAACAATGAGCTTGAACCATCCATCAAGTCTCATCACTGATGCTGTGTTAAAATAGTTTGACAAATGTAGCTGATATATTGCGTGAATTTTATTCTCAACGATTTTTTTCGCACCACATGTTAAAAACACCATTCAATTTATTTTAACAATCAAATATCCTTAGAACTTCAGATAAGATTATAACTTATGATTGTTATAGACTGAAACACAAAGTATTTCTAAGGTACTAATCATAAGAGAACATATACATTGTTATCAATCTAAAAACAGATTACAAATTACATAAATGTTAGATCGTAAACAAATTACATAAAGGGATCGTAAACAAATTACATAAAGGTTAGATTGTCAAACTCATACATCTCAAAAACTAGTAATTAAGGTTTGTGAAGGTCAAGCTCAATTCGATTCAGCTAGAACGAGCCTGAGTTCGAGTCCAATTTCATACCAGAGATTGATTAGGCTACTTCTAACGCATTTTTATGCTTTGACTTTTCTAAAAATACTTCATTTTCCTTAAATAAGTCAAGCTTGGCCTTTTGACTTTTTTAAATAATAATGAAAAAGTAAATGAAGTGAGTCAAACTCATACGTCCCAAAAGATGTAACCTTAAATAAGTCAAGCTTGGCCTTTTGACTTTTTTAAATAATAATGAAAAAGTAAATGAAGTGAGTCAAACTCATACGTCCCAAAAGATGTAACCTTAAATAAGTCAAGCTTGACTCCAAAAGATGTAACCTTAAATAAGTCAAGCTTGGCCTTTTGACTTTTTTAAATAATAATGAAAAAGTAAATGAAGTGAGTCAAACTTATACGTCCCAAAAGATGTAACCTTAAATAAGTCAAGCTTGGCCTTTTGACTTTTTTAAATAATAATAAAAAAGTAAATGAAGTGAGTAAAACTCATACGTCCCAAAAAATGAAGTGAGTCAAACTCATACGTCCCAAAAGATGTAACCTTAAATAAGTCAAGCTTGGCCTTTTGACTTTTTTAAATAATAATAAAAAAGTAAATGAAGTGAGTCAAACTCATACGTCCCAAAAGATGTAACCTTAAATAAGTCAAGCTTGGCCTTTTGACTTTTTTAAATAATAATAAAAAAGTAAATGAAGTGAGTAAAACGCATACGTCCCAAAAGATGAAGTGAGTCAAACTCATACGTCCCAAAAGATGTAACCTTAAATAAGTCAAGCTTGGCCTTTTGACTTTTTTAAATAATAATAAAAAGTAAATGAAGTGAGTAAAACTCATACGTCCCAAAAGACGTAACCAGGAGCCGGAACCGATACAGGCTAATCTAAGCAGTTCTATTCTCCTAGCACCCAATCATAATTCAATTTGTTCTATTATATAACCCACTTCAAAGTTTAATCCACCTCCAATGTGGGACAAAAGCAAACCATTTTTAACTTCTGTTACATGTGGGTCTTTTTGAGACATGAAATCTCATTTACATGAACTCAACATTGGACACATATACTAGCTTGTTGCGAAATACTCGTCAAGAAGAACACATACCCACAAACTAATACTTATATTTGTAATACATACATATAATCAAATGCTTCAAAAGTTGGCGAATAGTAATTTTCTTAGCTAATTTCCAACACTAACTAAGCCTTCATGCTTAATACTTAGGATACATGTTTAGCTGTTAATAGCCTCGTCTGACTGCTAACAAACATATCGTTTTGATAGAATGCAAATACAAAAAGATGTTTTTAGGTTGGTTCAGACTATTACACATTTTTATTATAAAAGAATGAAGATACCACAACAATTTATTCAAGAAGAATTTAATGAGTTTAAGGTCGTCGAGGAAACTTTGAAAAGTTTGGAGGCCTACGTTCCATGTATGCCGTCTTCCCCTCGTTACCTTCTTCAGTTCCATAGAAAATGAGAGTCGCATTTCCTCCTAGTTCCTGAACGAGAATTTTATGAACGATTTATTAGAGAAATAAAATGGAAATAGAACGACTGCATTTTGACACATGCAACCTTCCAAACTGGTATCTTATCGGACAGTTTGTCCTGGTGTCCAGCATTATTAACGGTTTAGACACTAACAAATAGAATGATTTATGAACGATTTAGAAAAAGAAAATGGAAATGGAAAGGTTTATCAGCAACTCGAAATTGAGAATACCTGGTGTCCAGCATGCCCATCATCGACTGCATTTAAGGATGATTTTAGCACCCGAATGGCAGTTGGGCTGTTTCTTATAATCTCCCTGCACCATTTAACTGTTTCCTGTTCTAGCTTTTCTAGCTAAAACATGATTCAAAAAAATTAATCAGTACTGAATTAGCCCAATCTAAGTATTGACTAAAGTACATTACTACATAGATCGTGGTTATATGAGTGAAAATGAACTTACAGGTACCACAGTGTTGATTAGTCCCATCTTTTCTGCTTCTTGAGCAGTGTAAAACCGTGCCAAAAACCACATCTCACGAGCTTTTTTAGGCCCTACCTGTTTAGCCACAAAGTGATTATTTAATGAAGAGAAAATTCGATGGTTAACACAATATGCTTAGTATCAAATTATTAATATGAATTAGATGAAAGCTCACCAATCGTGACATTATGGAACTCCCATAACCAGCATCAAAGCTTCCAACCTTTTACACGCAAACCAAAACATTATTAACGATCACTAGTAAAATATAAGTGTATTCATATGGTTTGACCAGCTTACCTTTGGACCCGTTTGACCAAAAATAGCATTATCTGCAGCGATTGTTAGATCACAGACCATGTGCAACACATGTCCTCCGCCAACAGCATAGCCTGCAACCTTGTTAGAGGCAACACAAAATGTTACTCGTACCATTCCCATATCACAATTTAGCAATGATTGATAAGTATAAATAACAAAATTTACCATTGCAATTACTGGCTTTGGAAGCCGCCGCATTTGCACCTGTAATGGAATTTGAGTACACTTGTCAAACCAACCGAAAACTTTCTAAATATTCAACTAAGAAATATGTTCAACTATTTGTCAAATACCCACAAGAAAATAAGCCTTGTTTTGAAACTCGCTGGCACAAGACTGAACTGAACTAGGTACCAAACAAGCTAATAAAAATTCTGTATGAAAATAATTACTTGTAAATCAAGAACGTTGAGTCTGCCAAAGTTTTCAAAATCAGCATAACCGTCTCCACTTCTAAGTGCTTGATCACCGCCACTACAAAAGGCCTTAGTTCCCTGATAAACAAATATGCAATAATTGTTCAAAAATCTGATGAATTAGGCGTCGTGAAAGGATACAACTTTCACAGATGGACCTTTGACATATTTACAATGTTGTTACTTCAGAAAAAATGGTACCTTTCCAGTGAGAATGATGACTCCTATACTACTATCATCTCTAGCATCGTTGAAAGCACGAATCAGTTCCTTAATTGTGTGTGGTCGGAATGCATTCCTCCTCTCGGGTCTGTTTATTGTAATCTGAATATACAAATTAAAAAAAAACGCTGACAAATATAACCTTCCTGAAAGGATGCAACTCTTATGCATACATAATCTATTTTTGTTCTGTTAGATAAATGTAGTCTCTTTTGATACTAAAGATCAAACATGTAACAGTATTTCTACTTCCATTTTTAAACTGCATTGTTTCACTTAAATTCAAAATCTAGAGGATTTTGGGGGGTGTTTGGAGTTGCATTTGAAAGTGCATATCTGTTATAATGACTTTCTAGTATTTCGGGTACGAAAGTGTTGATCTTTCTTGGTGTTTTATTTGAACGTGAATAGAACTATCTTATTAATTAGGGGTCTTTGGATAAGCTTACATAAGCAACAGGTTAACCAGCTCAAATGCCGTCTCCTGGCACTGTGTTCTGAATTCTGATAAAAAGCCTTTAGGTGTTTATGCGGGTGTTTGGCAAAGCTTATTAGCTAAGCAGAATAAAATACGAGGTAGTGCTTGGATTGGCTTTCAGCTAGAGCTGGCAATTTCGACACGAAACACGAAAACACGACACGACACGACACGTAGTTAACAGGTTTCGTGTTTGGGCTTATCGTGTTTCGTGTAAGATGACACGATAAGATAACGTGTCGTGTTCGTGTCAAGACCTGTTAAGACACGATAAGACCCGATAAGACCTGTTAAGACCTGTTAAGACCCGTTCAGACCTGTTAAGACCTGTTAAAGACCTGTTAAGATTTCGTGTTTTAGCGTGTCAAGAGCTGTTAAGACCTCTTATCGTGTTCGTGTAACCTGTTAATTTTCGTGTTCGTGTTTTAAGATCTGACACGATTAGCTTATCGTGTCGTGTTCGTGTTAGGTCTTAACAGCTCCGTGTCTTATCGTGTTCGTGTTCGTGTCGTGTCGGACCTGTTATGCCAGCTCTACTTTCAGCTAAGCAACGCTAAACTGCTTAGGTGTTTTTCATATAAATAAGTTGGTCTAAAACAACTTATTGAACTATGTTGGCCTAAGAGGGTGGGTTGGGGGATCCTTTAAAAACAGCTTATTGGCTATTCCGAACAATATAGGAGATGGTGCTTGGATTGTGGCTTATCAGCTAAGCTAAAGTTTCTTTTATATGGTTAGTTTTGTCCAAAACAGCTCATTAGCTATGCAGAACAATACATGAGAGTTTGGATCGACTTATCACCAAACCTAAGCTAAGCTAAAGTTTTTATTTTTTTATTTTTTTTATTTTATATATCTATAACTAATTAGTCCAAAACAGCTTATGGAATTTAGATATAAGGGGTGTTTGGCAAAGCTTAATAGCTAAGCAGAATAAAACACAAGGTACTGCTTGGAATCTTGGATTGGCTTATCAGATAAGCTAAGATAAAGTATTTTACATATAAATAAGTTGGTCCAAAACAACTTATTGAATTAAGCTGTTTAAGGGGGTCTTTAGCAAAGCTTATCAAAATAGCTTATCAGTTGTGCAGAACAATGCGTGAGACTGTGTTTGGATTGGCTTATTAGCTGAGCTAATTTTTTTTATTTAAGTATTGTGGTCCAAAAAATCTTACTGAATAAAGTTTTCTAAGGGGGTACTTGGCATAGCTTATTAACAATGCACGAGATAGTGTTCGATTAACTTATCACTTTATCATTTACCAGCTAAAGTTTATATATAAACTAATAACCATTTGAATAACTTCACCTTAGCAATAGCTTCACCTTCAGCTTTCTCATAAATAATATCCGTAAACTCGACCCCCGTCTCATCACACGCAACATTCCAAACCGGTATCTTATCCGAGACTTCTCCATGTATCCTATGATAACTGTCATTCATAGAGCCACTGCATTTCGACAAACTTATATCATTCGAACCCAAATGCGGCTGTGCCAACATAGGATTGAGGTGGTTAGTGACGGCTGCGACTCTTCGTGTGACCGTGCTCATGTCTTTTTCGCGGTTTTCGGTGGCCATGATGGTGATGGGTTGTGATGGAAATGGAGGGAAAGGTTGTTAAAAAGACAGTTTGGGTAGGAATGGTGGTTAATGATATCTTTTTCTATCTTATCGGATAAGATGGTGTTACATGGGCTTATTTTGACCTTTTCGATTAGTCAAAATAAATTATTTTACTTTCTTTAACAAAATTTGTATAAGTGAAAGGTTATTTTGAGAATCAAAATAATGACGAGAGCTGCGAGAACATATCTTAGCCATTAAATATTTGATCAATGGTCAAAACATAACATTTTCGTAATTAAATGAAAAGAAAGTAATTTTTTATAAGGAATAAAAGGGTAATATACGTATTTCAAAATACAAATTAATTGTTTGAAATAAAAAAAGGTAATATTTTCTGGTTAGATCCGGAATTATAGGATATTAAAAGGGGCGATCTAAACTTGCACCCCCATTTTTCCTTCCCTTGCACCTCACACTAGGTCAATCATTGGCCAATCATTGGCCAAATGATTGGTTGTTTTGTTTTTTTTTTTTTTTTTAGGTTTTTGTTTTTTGTTTTGGTTGTGTATAATTTTATTTGTGTAATGTATATATATATATAGTGTTTTATTTGTAGAGATATATAGTGTGTATTATTTGTAGAGTATATATAGTGTGTATTTATTTGTGTAGTGTTTTTATATGTAGAGTATATTTATTTGTGTAGTGTTTTACGTTAAAACATTAGAAATTAAAATATTAAACAAGTACAACAACAAATGTATTCAATATTACAACGAAATCTACTCCACATGAAGATTATTAATGTCATCTATAAGCTCGTAGAGTATTCCACTCGGTTGACATGCGTGATCAACGGATTTCTTTTGCCAATTCCAGTGATGTCTCCAACGCCTTTATTTTTGCCTGCAACAAATTGTTTTCAGCCAATAGCATGTTGATCGTTGTATCTTTAGTTTCGCAGTTTGAGCACTGCGTTGAAGAAGAGGCTTCACCAAAGTACTTTTGTTGAAATATTTCCTTCCACATGAAGTATCGACACCCATAGTCTTTAGTCCTGTCTGTTACATGACGAAACAATTATAAGAAATGTATTCTAAACAAACAAGTTATTGATATATTTACGCAAATAAGCAAACGTTTAATTATTTACCTTGGAGAAAGGACATGCATAATACTTCAGACCACAAGTTTTGGGCTTGTGGGATGTTCTTTCAATTATTAATCCACGTTGACAACGACACAAGTAAGGATTTTGTTGTTGCATCTGGCCAAAAGAATTTGTATAATTATTCACAACATAAATTAGTAATATCATGGTTCACAAAATTAGAAGCTTCGCATACATAAATAACCAATATAAATCAGTAATCGTCTATACATGTTGTGTCATTTATAATATAAATCAGTAATCGTCTATACATGTTGTGTCATTTACAATATAAATCAATAACTGTTTTCTACGTATATCTAAACATCCTCTGTCGTTGAGCAAACACATGTTCCCATGGCGCGGCCTCGGCATTTCTAAAATGTCTCCATTGTGGGTGATTATACGGGAGTGGTGAGTCTTCATCAAGAAACGCAAGAACGAAGTGAGCACATTCGTTGTTCCCCACACGAAGAATCACAACCGGAGACAATATTTCTGCTGAATCAGGAGAACCTCTCAGCGGAAGACACAAAAGAGATTGTGAATTGGTTATACATACAATAGGAAGGTTAAGAGATGTAGCAATAACCACTCCCATTTCTGGCATAGTCATCCAATAACGCCGGGGTGCTGCACCCTAACCCAATTCATCGAGTTACGTATAGATGTAAAAGAATCACCCCACATTTCCCTGTAAACTTCCTCGTTATTGTCTACCTCTTCCTTGGCAAGAGCTCGAATTCTGGGCCACATTTCTTGCTGATGGCCAAGACCTACGGCAAGAGCTCGATAGCCACAATTTCCATCACCCTCCACGTTAAAGATCCTTAGGATCCAGCGTCAGAAAAGAGCTGGAATTTCAGTCATACAATATTCGCTAAAGTAATCTGGAACGTACAAGTGGTGTCTTAAGTCGCCCTCGCTAGGTCCTTCGTTAAGTCTGGGACGTAGAAGGCCCTCCCACAAAAGAAGTGTCTCGCAGGTTCTTCATGAAGTCGGGGACTTTTAGGTTTTGTGTAGCTTCTGCGTGCCTTGTGGGGGTTCTTCGTTCAAATCGGGATCTTTTGTTAGACGGATTGTGTTGTTTTTGCTTCGGACGTCACGATTATCGTCTTTAACAACAGGTTGTTGGGCTGACACAGATTCAGGAGCGATATACCTCGAGCTGTTTAACATTTTTTTTTTTACAAACGATGATGCTTTGCTAAAAACACCTTGGAATTTTTGTACGTCATCTTGACAGAAAAATATTCAGCTCTTCAGGCCTTGAGGCTCTTGAGGATGTTCAGGCTCTTCAGGCTCTTGAGTGGTATATGGAAACCGGGGTGCGCCCCTTGTTTTATCCCCGGTTTTACCCACTCCCATCCAATAATACACACTCATAATTTTTGTCTCCTATCTCATTCTCTCACACTCACTAACAAAATCTCTTCTCTCTCTCTAAAATCCGGCCACCTAAAAACTTTCCGGAGTCTTCTCCGGCCTATATTATGGTCACGCACCACCGGAACTTTTCACCCCATATACCAAACGATAGATCGAGAAAAGGTGATCATTTTAACATAGGGCACGCACGGTATTTCTCACCGACGCGCCCTAGATCTAAAGTTTTAGAATCGGTTTTTTTTAAGATGAGTGATACTGGTGGGGTTCATTGAACTTGGTCATAATTATTGTCCGACAATAACTAGTGTTGTTTGAAATGAGTTTTCTTTAATTTTTTAACTAGTGATTTTGGTTTTAAAACTTGGTCGTAATTATTGTCGGACGATATCAAAGATGAAAAAGTAAATAACATATTCTTTGTAGAGTGTTGTTTTTGTCATGTGAATTTCTACACGTGGCTATATCATATAAGGTGTTTGTGTGGGTTCTTTTCTGAAGTTTTGACTAGTCCTATCATATTTGATTCATCTACTGAGTTGCTATACATGTGATGGTTGCCAACTTTCCGGATTATTTCTAAGTTTTGAGCCATGGCAGTTGGAAATGATACTTTTGAGCCATGGCTGTTGGAAATGGTATTTTTGAACCATGGCAGTTGGAAATTTTTTTTTAGCTAATTTGAGGGCTCATGAGCTTACATGTTTTCGGATTATTTCCAACTGCCATGTTTGTTTAAGTTTATTTGTGAGCCATGGCAGTTGGAAATTTTTCTATGGTAATTTTTAGCCATGGCAGTTGGAATTTTTTTTTGAGCCATGGCAGTTGGAAATTTTTGAGCCATGGCAGTTGGAAATTTTTTTTGAGCCATGGCAGTTGGAAAATTTTTTTGAGCTAAAAAAAGGCAATGATGATTTTTTTTTTTAAACTTAAGAGTTTTGGCAATACTGAATTTGCAGCCAACATGAGCTAAAAAGCTATTAATCTGAGCCTATTCGAAAAGTTTACCTCTTGTGTTACAAATGGTGACCCAGACATGGTTGTTTGTTGGTGCTGTTGTTGCATTTTGTTGTTGCTTTGTTGTTTGGTGTTGTGTGTTGTAGCTTCTGTTGGTGTTGTTGCTTTCTGTGGTGTTGGTGCTGATGGTGTAGTTTGTGTTGTAGCTTTCTTTGTTGGTGTTGTGGTGATGTTGCTTTCATGTGGCATTATAAGCTTGTGAATGCCTACTATGCTGGTACCCCTTTGAGAATCTTTGTTACTTTCTCGTGAATGCCTGCTATACTGTTTGCAGTTTGAGAATCTTTGTTACTTTCTTGTGAATGCCTACTTGAGGGCTTGTGGGACTTTGTCCTTGTGCATGAGAAGGAAATTGTGACTCTGCAGTTGTGACTTAAAAATTTTCCGAGGCGACGATGATAAAAACCGAATGGACGGTAAAGTGAGATCAAATCTCACTTT
The DNA here is from genome assembly GCA_910596185.1 of Chrysanthemum makinoi. Lineage (NCBI taxonomy): Eukaryota > Viridiplantae > Streptophyta > Magnoliopsida > Asterales > Asteraceae > Chrysanthemum > Chrysanthemum makinoi. The sequence goes on from OU343224.1 coordinate 90,825,520, forward strand.
GCAACCTTCGGGTTTGAGCCTAAAAATTTTCCGAGGCGATGATGATTTTTGAGCCTAAAAATTTTCTGAGGCGATGATGAAAACCGAATGGACGGCAAAGTGAGATAAAATCTCACTTTTGCAACCTTCGAACTGAGCCTCAAAAAATTTCCGACTACGTTTTTTTTAAGTTTTAAAACTGATTAAAAAAAAAAAAAAAAAAAAAAACCTGTAAAAAAGTTATAACTGATTCAGATATACTCTTTACTTGTAAAAAAGAAAAAAAAGTGTAAAAGTAAAAAAAAGAAAGAAAAAAAACTTGTAAAATAAAAGTGAAAGTGACAAGGCACGGAAACCAAGGTACCAATGATTGGCAGGAGAGAGAGAAAGCAAACACCCCCTAATATTTTTCTAGGGGCTGTTGGGTTAGTAGGACCCTATTAAAACCCTAACTACCCTACCTACTCTCTTCCTAAAACAACACTATTTTAAAACAAAGATTAAAATAAAGATGCACTAGTCATCACATGTAACCAAAGATAATTGTCCTCTTTGACTTTTTTTAGTCTTTCTTGTTCAACTTTGACCATTAATTTTTTTATTTGTGTTATATATTACTTAATAAAAATTATATCAAATGAAATTACATTCAAAACCCAATTCGTTCATATATTTTTATCAAGCATTATATTACACAAATAAAAATATTTATGGTCAAAGTTGAATAAAAAAGACTTAAAAAAATCAAAGATGACAATTATTATGGGACGGAGGTAGTATTATTTTAGAGTTTTTCTATATCCTCATAAATTATAGACTAAAATACACGGTTGGTCCCTAAACTTGGCAAAATGCCTCGCGTTGGGACAAAACTCGGCCTTTTCATCGTTGGGGGGTCCCTATTTCAAGTTTTATACTCGCTACAGGTCCTTTGACCATATTGCCGTTAGTCAAGGACATCTTATGGCGTTAGATTTGTCTTTAGTCCAAGGGTACATTTGTCAATTCCATATTTCAATTAAAAATTTCTTAATTATTGCCACATGTAATGTAACCCTCTTCCCGCCCCAATAAACACATAGTCTGTATTATTATTCGTCCCAGAACTTTCGTTACAAGAATTATCAGAATTCACAAACCCTAATTGCATGTCACAAAACCCTTGTTTATCAGTCATAAAACCGAAACATGGACTTTACTCTATGGAAAGTAAGAAGACATCAAGGTTATCCAGTTGATGATACCGTCCTATACGACTCTGCTAAGAAGAAATACGGTACTGTTTTTTTTTTATTATAGTCGTTGGAATTTGTAATTAGGGTATTTATTGTTTCCCAATTAAGTTTTTAGAATGCTTTAAACATATATTGACATGTTTTCAAGTGGTAGATCTAATATGTTTAGCATGAGGGTTCATCACAATGGTGTCTTTAAATACTGGCCTGGTAGAATATACGTTGGAGGTATGGAAACTTTAGTTGATTTGGTTGATGTTGATAGTGTGTCAGTTGAAGAGTTGGATGTTCTTATGTATGAATTAGGTTATGAGCTTGGTTCAAAAAATTGCTATTACTTTGTTAAGCCTGGTAGTAATTTAGATGACGGTTTGTATAGCTTAAGTGAGAGTGCTAATTTAGAAATATTGAAAGATCTTGTTGATGACCATAAGATGATAGAGGTTTATGTTGAAAATGGTAAGACAACATTGGATGTTGATCAAATGTCACCAAAGTCAATTAGGACAGTTATTGCTGATGTGGATGCAACAAAGAAAAAGGCAGCTCTTGCTATTGTTCCATATTGCTCAAACAAATTGTTCTTAGAAAAAATTGTTAATAAATCTGTGGTAGAGGATATATGTGAGGTTACACATCAACCTTTGGAAGTCAATACTTTGGTACAATCTAGTCAGATGCCAGAAACACAACCCTTGTTTCCATCTGTAGAGGTCTGTCAGACTGAAGATGTTGTAGGTGATGTCAACCAGCATATAGATAAACATGTTGAAAATATCCAAATAGATAGTCCTGAAGAGGTATGTCAAAATGATCAAGAGTTAGGTCATCATGAGGAGGAAACATGTAATCCTGTGGATCATATCCAAAAAGGTAAATCTGTACAGGTAAGTGAAATCGATGAAGCTTTAAGTGATGACAATGTGAGTGAGACAGACACTTATATGAGTGACGATGATGATATTGAGAACAATGGTGATGGAAACACAGTTGTCGATGAGGCTAATACTTTTGAGGAGACTGATTTTGATGTTAAATGTTCAAAGTGACCAGAGACAGATTTACCATATGTAGGTACCACCAGCCAACTACCACATGATTTTTTTAAGAAAAATGAGTTGGATCTGTTAGATGATAATGATTTTGCAAGTGGTTCTGAGAATGAGGATGAGTATGTTATTAGGAGGAACAAATTGGCGCATACAAGAAACAAAAGTTAAGTGAGGCAGCACAAACAGAGGACGAAATCTTTTTTTCTGTGGTCAAAGTTTTGTAACTGCAAAAGAAGTGAAAGATAGGATCTACCTGCTGTCAATAAAGACTATGAGGAAATTGCAACTAATTAAGAATGACAAACAGAGAATTAGGTTGTTGTGTCTTGGACAAATACTGTTTGTGGAATAACGAAGGATCGGGTGGAAAGCCCCAAAGAGGAAAAATGGTCCGATAAGTAGAGGCCTTGGTAGGGATGTATATTTGCAAACACACAAGGAGCAAGCAACAGATTGTCCATGGTTGTTGTATGTAGCCAAAAATACAGCTAAAGATGTATGGATTGTTCGAACTTTCGTGGGGAACACAAATGTTTGACAATCAAGAGACATTAAAGCTTGTGACTACAAGTTTCTTTTAAAGAAAATAGTTGACCAAGTTCAAGTCAATCCAGATATTCCAATCAAGGTTCAAGATCAGCTAAGTAAACAATTTGAAGTTCAGTGTCTATGCAAAAGCATTAAGGGCAAAAAACAAGACAGAAAATGAGATTAGGGGTGATCATAAGCAGCAATACACCCTTTTAAGAGACTATGTTGAAGGTTGAGAAAACTAAAATAGATACAACTAGGGGTGGCATTGACCGAAACGGACCGGGACGACGAAGGACCGACCGGCCAGCCCAGACGGACCGGACCG